>JAVJIF010014951.1:0-98494 GCA_038442645.1 Agave tequilana
TTTTTTTCTTTCTTTTTTTCTTTCTTTTTCCTTCTCCACTCCTCTACTTTATACTCCCAGGTTATCCTATTAATTTATTATTTAATAATATATTTTATTTATTAATTTTTCTTATTTTTTCCTTTTCCTTGTTTTTCCTTTTCCCTTCTTTTCTTTTCTTTCTTTTTCTTCTTTTCTTTTTCTTCTCCCCTACTTGCTCCATGCCCTGCTCCCCACGACCACTCCCTGCAACAGCAGCAGCAGGAGGAGGGCCATCCCCCCACCCCCTTCCATCTCCCCCTCTCCCTCTTTTTCTTTTTTTCCCCCTTCTTTCTTCCTTTCTTCGTATTCTTCTCCACATTCTCCATTTCTCCCACCATCACTCTCTCCCCTCTATGACCGTCGGCCACCTCCTCCACCGCCCAGCGTCGACCCTAGGCTGACGCTGCCCCCTAACCTTCTCCACTTCCCTCCCCACTTCCCTCCTCTCAAAACTCCATCTCCTCTCCTCCAATTTCTCCATAAACCCATCACCTTATCTTCCTCCTCTTCTCCAAAAGTCTCCATCAATCCCACCAATTCCTCCACTTCCAACCACCCCAGCACCATCTCCTCCTTCAACTCCCCAACACCACCATCAACCACCACAACGACAACCACCATCACCAACACCACCAACAAAAAACAACAACAACAACTCCAGCATCCAACCACCCAATCCCCTCCTCCCCGGGCCCAAGCGGCGGCGCGCCCCCCCCCAGGCCGCCGGCCGCCACCCCCACTCTCCTTTCCTTCCTTCCTTCCTTTCATCTTTCTTTCTTTCTTTCTTTTATTTCTTTCCTTTTTCCCTCCTTTTCACTTTTACCCTTCCCCTTATTTCCTAATTACCGCCCTCCATTTTCAGCCAACTCTCTCTCTTCTCCTCCCCCTATAACTTTCTCTCTCTCTTAGCCTCCTTCTCTCTAACTAATTCTTCTCTCTCTCCTCTCTCTTCTCTCACTCTCTCTAATATATATATATATATATATATATATATATATAATATATATATATTATTATATATATATATTATATATATAAAATTATATATATTTTAATATGGATTAGTGGCATGTACGTGTTTATGGTGTTCCGAGATTTTACGGCATTTTCAGTGATTTAGGCGAGTATATTCCCTATGTTGCTTCATGCATTACTATCATTATTTCATACCTAGTGATTGCTATTTTAATATCTATTGCATGATATATTGATATGCGAATGCCTTGTTACCATTATTACATGCCTAATAATTGTTATCCTACTTCTTAATACATGATGTATCGTTATGTAAGTTGATATATAATTTGTGAGTGATTTTAAATTAACATGTTATACTTGACACCTGACTCTGACACTTAATATCAGACACCGGTACTTGACATGTTATCACTTGACACCTGATACTTGACACTTGATATTTGACACCGGTACTTGACATGTTATCACTTGACACCTGATACCTGACACTTGATATCTGGCACTGATTGTAGTTCATTTTGCATCATCTTCTACTTCCATATCATGCTTTATGTAAATAAAAATGAGGTTTTTAATGTTTTTTCTCTCTAAATTTGCAGGTCCACAATTAATGGAGAGGAAGGCCCATAATCAAGGATTTATCAAGGAATAAATGGGATTAATTAAAGTGCCAAATGAAAGCCCAAAGTCTAGCCCAGATCTGGAATCATCCACGCATACACTCAGCTTTCTAGAAGATCTACGTGGCCAACATACTGTATCAGAACGGCAATAGCTCTGATACCAAAATGATGGGGGACGAACTCTAAGAAATCTCAACCTAGGGTTTCTCTCCCAAGATAGGTTTGGGAATCTCTCCCTAGGGTTTCTCACCCGAAGCACACTGGCTACTCAAAATGCTCAAACAGCAATTTTCATTATCAATCATTCACTGAAAATAACAATACTAGTCTTGGCCTTAAATAGGCCTACATCAACGGAAAGATCCATCACAACCGATATGGGATAAAACAACCAACAATAATAACCAAGTAAAACAAACTACAATAAGATAAGATAAGTCAACAACTAAATCAAACAAATACTACTAGATGTCGATTTGATCCCACGGTCAAGATTTGAAGGGCCCTTCCTCTGAAGCCTATAAATAGACCCCCAGGCCTCTGCAAAAAAGGAGGAGAGACTTGGAGAGAAGAGCTTGTAATTTTTGAGAGAGTTGTAGGGATTTTCTCTAGTTTTTAGTGCTCTTGTAATCTCCTTCTTCCTCCTAAAAATTCTGCAAAAGAGAGAAAGAGAGAGTGTGAGAGCTTGTAATCAAAGTGGTGACAACTTGAAGCATGGATTTATCCATCTTTCTTCTCATCTTTGCAATTTCTAGTGCTTTACTTTCTTGCTTTACTTTCTTCAAGCTTTACTTTCATTGCATTTTTATTCTACCATGAATTGTTGTTTTCTTTCATTTGCAATGTCTAGCTAACCTTCTAACATGACTAGCTAACCACTAACTTTGCTAACTTCTAACTCTTGGGTGGTTGCTAACTTTTAATCTTGCAAATTTGAGTCTCTTTCATCCCAATGAAGATGGGTTACTTTCATTCTTGGCAAATGCTTGTTGTAATTCCATATGATTCATGTGAGCCTCATTTAGAGCCTTGTCTTTAGAACAAGTGCCTTGATGGAACATGGAGATGGATCACCTAATATGCTATTGGTTTGTAGTACAATTTTCTTACTTCAATGCTAGCTTGAGTATGGCTTTGAATGACTAATGAATCTTGTATCTTCCTCCTTAGCATTCCCTTGAGTGGCACTCCTTGATTCCACCATTGAAATTCTATCTCGGGAGTCGATGAATCAATGAGGCTACAAGCCAAGACCGAGAAGAACACTCATCTTCCAAGTGGGAAAGTAATTGACCAAACAAGCAAGACAAACATTTGTCGATGAATCAACATGAGGCATGCATCACCATAATGAGATTAGTAAGTTAGCAAATTAGAAAGGTTAGCTAGTCATGATTTCTTCCATCTAAAAAGTCTTTCAAAGTTTTTCTTCTTTAGTTTTCTTTCTAAAGCTAGTCTAGTTTTCAAAGTTCTTTTCACTTTCTTTTCCATCGTTTTCTTTTCATGCATCCAATCCACACCAAAGCTTTCCTCTGTTTTTCCATGTCATTTTGTTTCTTTTGAACATAGAAGAACTCTCGTTTTTCTCTCTTCAACACTTAACCGTAAAGCTTCCATCGTGAGCTCTCCCTGAGGATCGACCCGTAATAGCCTATACTATTACGGTGATTCGGAAGGAGTAAATAAACATTGTGCAAACATTTGGAGTCTTTGAGCATTACATAAGGGTACCGAAGGTTGATTCTAAACCCCCTCTCTTTGTATATAGTGCACTCCAACTACTCCCTTCCCAAAATTGAAACAAATTTTTGGCGTCGTTGCCGGGGAGAGCAACGGTTTTCATTTGAGTTAAGAACTAAACGAGTTTTCTTTTCTGTTGCAGGTTACAGGTTGAAGAAACAGGAAACAAAGCACTGCAGTAACATATAAGTGGCCTTGGGCCTCTGCTCTAGAAAGCAGAGACCAAGTGCCCTCTGATTTGCCGCGTTTTCTCGGCCAAAGCCGCGGATCCGCAGCAAAGAGGAGTTGACTACTCACTGTTTTTGTGCAGGGTTGCTTGCTTTGCAAAAATACAGCTGCTGCAAATCTTATTTCTTGTATGCTTTCACCAGGATCCTGCTAATAAAATCAACAGTAAAACATTGGTTAAAAAGTTAAAAATTGATTAGACGTTTGCATTTTTAGGCATGTGTCTTTTCAATTCATTTACTTTACTGTTGAAGAGTGTTGGAGCAAGGTACGTTCGCATTGCATTTAGAATAGGACTCACTTCTTGGTTGATTTACATCGCTTTGAGTGAACCTTGTTTGCATATATTGTACACTTGCAGCAAATTGATTTTAAGGGCACCACCCAATAAACAAGATAAGGTGGGGGATTTCATCACCCTTTCCTTGGCCCAAAAATCATCATCCAAGCACTCACAATCCCAAGCTTTTTAATAAAATCTGATAGACGTTGTCCCTAAGGACATCCGGACTCAGTAGGAGATCAACTAAAGTTGGAAATTGATTTTGATTCATACTCTAGTCAAATCAGTGTCTAAGGTTGGGGATTAAGAGGTTACGCCTCGAAGATACCGTGGTTTGGCGTAATTAAGGCCCGTTGCTTACGCACGGATACCTCCCACCGTATTTTGCCCTTACCTGGCTGATTACCTGTGGTCTGGCTCAAGCAATAACCTTCTTTGGTTCATCGAACAGTTAGGAGTCGTCTAGGTCCAGGTATCCTAGATAGCTTGTGATTGCTTTTTCTTTTATTGTTTGTTATTTTCATTTTTTTTCGATTGTGTGATCGGTGAACGTTGTTTGTGATTGTGTATGCAAGAGTGGTAACGGGATCCAGATTCTGCAAGACTTGTTAGAATTTCTACACTTGCACAAACACCACCACTTGACACAATCCCAATAATGGCAAACAACACTTCGCTTCAAGAAAAATTCTACCCGATTCGCACTTCACTTCCATCATGCATTCTTCTCCCAGTGACCAATGGAAATAATTTTGAGCTGAAGCCACAATTCATAAAACACACTCCCCCGATTTCATGGCTTAGAATCCGAGGACGCATATTTCTTCATTCGTGAGTTGAAAAAGTATGTGTTATGATGAGAATTTCCCAATTGACTGAGGACGCTGTTAGACTAAGATTCATACCTTTTGCGCTGAAAGACATAGCTAAGAAATGGCTTTACAATCTTCCCGCCAGTTCGATTTCTTCATTGGATGATTTTGTAAAAGTCTTTCTTAAAAATTTTATCCCATTCACAAGACAGTCCTCATGAGAAAGAACATTATGCAATTCAAGCAGGAATCTAACGAACCATTCTGGAAATATTTTGAACGCTTCAAAGACCTATTAGCCCTATGTCCTCATCACGGCATAGAGAAATGGCGGCAATGCCAAATTATCTATGACGGACTTGATTACCAAACAAAGACACTCTTGAAACCATGTGCCAAGGGGAATTTTTAAAGAAAGATGAGAATCAGGGGTGGGATCTCTTTGAAGCCTTAGCTGAGAAAACAATTCAGTGGGAGTCATGCCCAGATAAACCCACTCTCACCACTTCCAGAACCGGTATGCATTCAATAGAATCCTCTATAGCTGCTATGGCTAAAATAACACAATTGATGAAGAGGATAGAACTGCTTGAATCAAGGGAACATTCTGCTGTGAACCAGGTCAACCACCACCTGTGGTCAAACCGGGTTGCACCTATTGCCATGATCTCAACCATGTATTTGAGGAGTGTCATGTATACCATCTCAAATGTATCAGGAGAACACGAATGCTGCATACACCAGACCAAACCACAATCCATACTCCAATACGTACAATCCTGGATGGCGAAATCATCCAAACTTTTCCTGGAATCAGTCTGGTCCTGAGCAACCTAGGCAATCATTTTCACATCAATACCCTGCTCAGTCTCACCCACCCAGTTTCAAACCAGAATCCACCAATTTTCACTCATATCAGAATCCACCACAATTCCAGTCATATCAGAGTTCACCACATTACCAACAAACTTTCAGACTCCATATCAACAACATCAACCCAGAATCATTCAGATAAGAGAATTTCAGAGTTGGAAAAAATGATAGAAACCCTAACAAAAACCCAGCATCAGGATATGAATAAATACAGGTACAGATAAGGCAATTGGCTAATTCTTTAAATGAGAGACAAAAAGGTATGCTACCAAGCCAGCCAGTACCCAATCCAAAAAATCACTTCCCTCTGCATGAAGTGGAAGACATGGGCCCCAGTCAATGCAACACTATTCATATTCTGAGATCCGAAAAGCGGGTAGATAATAAGGTTTCTAATCAACCCTCCAAATCAGTGTCCAAATCAACACCTCCTGTCCCAGTACAACCAACTCAAGACAATCCATCTTCTAGTTCTGAGCCATCAACTTCAAAAGACAAAGGGAAAGAAAAGGTAGATGAGCAACCATACAAGCCTATAGTACCATTTCAAATAGGCTAGCAAATCACAAGCTGAATGCTCATATGGAGAAAATCAGAGAAATGTTTACCAGGTCTAAATCAATGTACCTCTTCTTGATGCAATACAACAAGTTCCATCATATGCAAAATTTTTAAAGGAAATGTGCACCAAGAAGAGAAAAACACAAGTCCCTAAGAAAGTCTTCCTAGCTTCAAATATCAGCGAGTTGCTCACTGGGCCAATTCCTGTGAAATACAAGGACCCAGGGAGCCCGACCATCTCTTGCATCATAGGACAGACTACCATCAATAGGGCATTACTTGATTTGGGAGCCAGTATCAATCTCCTTCCCTTTTCTGTGTATCAACAATTAGGGTTAGGCGACCTCCGTCCTACCAAAGTTACGATACAATTGGCAGATCGTTCTGTGAAGATTCCCAAAGGGGAGATCAATGATGTCCTTGTCCGAGTTGGGGGAGTTTATCTACCCTGTTGATTTCATAGTTCTTGAGACACAACCTGTGTCTAACACCAATCATAGGGCTCAAACTCCTGTTATCCTGGGGCGACCATTCCTTGCTACTGCAAATGCCATCATCAATTGCAGGAATGGATCCATGAGGTTAATTTTTGGCGACATGACTCGAGAAGTGAATGTCTTCAACATTGACAAACAACCTCGTAAGACAGGAGATCAAACATATGAGGTAAACTTTGTTGGAAACAATTGTGAGGAAGAGAGTGAAGAATCAGAAGATGAGTCGCTGTGTCTTAACGAATTTTTTAAAAATGAATGCGATCATCTTGATGTGGAAGATCCTAATATTAGAATACCCTTTCAAAAGAGGAAAATTGATTTGAATATCTTCACTTTCAGTAAGCCAACCAAGAATATATCCCAGAGGATATAATTCAAGAACCTCCGATTGACATACCTTTTGAAGACCTCTTCGTAGAAGAACTCATGTGTCTGGATGAGCCAACTCGGGATCTGTTAATTGATTACACATCTCTAGGGGGAAATGTTGACCTCATCTTTGAGGAGCTTTATGGAGATGAGTTGGAATTTCTCAACATTAGGAATGAAGAAGTTCAAAATGAGAAAAGTGGTGATGAAAATTTTTTTAGTGAGGATTGTAATGATATGAGGAAGAAACAACTTAAAAAGGTAAAACTGGGGATGTCAAGGACTCCAATGACAATTCAATTAGCATCCCAAATGTGCCCGATTAAACGGACCCATTGGAATGATGGAAACGGGCTAGAGGGATACTACCGAAAGAAGTCCTCCATAGTGATACTTCATTTTGTACATTTTCCCAATAAATTATTTTGGGACCCTTTTTGTAAATAATACAAATATCTAGAATAAAATAAAATAAAATAAAATAACAAAAAAAAATCCCCCCCACAGTCTCAGCCTTCCGGCCGCCTTTCCGCGACCAGCGCCACGATGCCGCGGCTGTCTTTGCTCCGCAGCTGCGCCGCCAAGGTCTGTGGCCGTCAATTTTCCTATTTCATGCATATTCTATCTTGCATACATTGAGGACAATGCATGAGATAGGTATGGGGGGTAGATACTAACTTAGGATTTTTTATTTTCTTTTTAGGATTTTTATTTTCTTTTTTAGGATTTTGTCTTTCTTTTTAGATTTTTCATTTCTTTAGATTTTACATTTTCTTTTTAGAAAAAAATTAAAAAAATTTCTCACTAACATTTTTCTCATTTCTTTATGGATTTTGTGGGTGAAATCCGCTGAAAACCCTCAGGAGACAACACTCCTCCTCTAGGGTAACCTAGAGGTTTAACGGCTTGTTGCACGTGCTCAGTGTAATCATGTCACCTACGAAAGTGGTCCAATAATTTAGTTAGGATTTTTTTCTTTTTGCTCGAGGACGAGCAAAAGTTAGGTATGGGGGTGTGATTTGTAGTTCATTTTTGCATCATCTTCCACTTCCATATCATGCTTTATGTAAATAAAAAATGAGGTTTTTAATATTTTTCTCTCTAAATTTGCAGGTCCACAATTAATGGAGAGGAAGGCCCATAATCAAGGATTTATCAAGGAATAAATGGGATTAATTAAAGTGCCAAATGAAAAGCCCAAAAGTCTAGCCCAGATCTGGAATCATCCACGCATACACTCAGCTTTCTAGAAGATCTACGTGGCCAACAGACTGTAACAGAACGGCAACAGAATTTGTTGGCACAACGGCCAAGATTCTGCCGCGGAAACGCGGCTCTGGCCGCGGATCCGCTGCAGGAATCTGGCCGTTGAGCCAGCGATTTGATCCCACGGTCAAGATTTGAAGGGCCCTTCCTCTGATGCCTATAAATAGACCCCCAGGCCACTACAAAAAAGGAGGAGAGACTTGGAGAGAAGAGCTTGTAATTTTTGAGAGAGTTGTAGGGATTTTCATTAGTTTTTAGTGCTCTTGTAATCTCCTTCTTCCTCCTAGAAATTCTGCAAAAGAGAGAAAGAGAGAGTGTGAGAGCTTGTAATCAAAGTGGTGACAACTTGAAGTAAGGATTTATCCATCTTTCTTCTCATCTTTGCAATTTCTAGTGCTTTACTTTCTTGATTTACTTTCTTCAACCTTTACTTTCATTGCATTTTTATTCTACCATGAATTGTTGTTTTCTTTCATTTGCAATGTCTAGCTAACCTTCTAACATGACTAGCTAACCACTAACTTTGCTAACTTCTAACTCTTGGGTGATTGCTAACTTTTAATCTTGCAAATTTGAGTCCTTTCATCCCCAATGAAGATGGGTTACTTTCATTCTTGGCAAATGCTTGTTGTAATTCCATATGATTCATGTGAGCCTCATTTAGAGCCTTGTCTTTAGAATAAGTGCCTTGATGGAACATGGAGATGGATCACCTAATATGCTATTGGTTTGTAGTACAATTTTCTTACTTCAATGCTAGCTTGAGTATGGCTTTGAATGACTAATGAATCTTGTATCTTCCTCCTTAGCATTCCCTTGAGTGGCACTCCTTGATTCCACCATTGAAATTCTATCTCGGGAGCCGATGAATCAATGAGGCTACAAGTCAAGACCGAGAAGAACACTCATCTTCCAAGTGGGAAAGTAATTTGACCAAACAAGCAAGACAAACATTTGCCGATGAATCAACATGAGGCATGCATCACCATAATGAGATTAGTAAGTTAGCAAATTAGAAAGGTTAGCTAGTCATGGTTTCTTCCATCTAAAAAGTCTTTCAATGTTTTTCTTCTTTAGTTTTCTTTCTAAAGCTAGTCTAGTTTTCAAAGTTCTTTTCACTTTCTTTTCCATCGTTTTCTTTTCATGCATCCAATCCACACCAAAGTTTTCCTCTATTTTTTCATGTCATTTTGTTTCTTTTGAACATAGAAGAACTCTCATTTTCTCTCTTCAACACTTAACCGTAAAGCTTCCATCGTGAGCTCTCCCTGAGGATCGACCCGAAATAGCCTATACTACTACGGTGATTCGGAAGGAGTAAATAAACATTGTGCAAACATTTTGGAGTCTTTGAGCATAACATAAGGGTACCGAAGGTTGATTCTAAACCCTCTCTCTATGTATATAGTGCACTCCAACTACTCCCTTCCCAAAATTGAAACAGGCACCGATACTTGACATGTTATCACCTGACACCTGATATATGACACTTGACAATTGACATGCTATCACTTATGACATGCTTTAACATGGTACTAGTATACCTGATCTGATGTTGTGACGCCTGTATTACATTGCATATTCATGATTATCACTTTTATGGGGACTTGGCATGATTATTATACTGTTACCAGACCTCTGGTACTCCTGTGCTCCTGTATTCTTGTATTCCTAAACCTCTGTAACAGGGAGACTCCTGATATTATGCTCCTGATGCCATACTCCTATTGATCCTCATAATTGACTAATCATGGATGTTGGATTACTGTAGTCACTATGGACATTATTACTGGGCTCTATATATGATAAAGTACTCAACTTATACTGGGGTAAGGAAACTGATGGATACCGGTATGATGTCATATTTATAATGATGGATATATCTGAAGTGTCGTGTGGGTGCATAATGATAAGTTCTCGGAAGCAGTAGCCTAATATCTGAAGTGTCGTGTAAGGCACGTAATGATAAGTCCCCAGAAGCAGTAGCCTGTACTCCTGAGCTGTAGTCCCGGGCAGAGACGGGACCCACTATAAATATGAGCCATCAGATTTATCAGTTTCCAAGTAATAACTTGTCTTATTCATAAGTGGATGTATGTGTACCAGTAACTCATACATAAGCATATGGATCGGATGAATAACATAAGAATTTACAACCAACAGTAATAATATTAGGAACGTGTGATATTTGGTCTCTCCTTTGTTCGGGTCCTAGTACTCACATATCAGACCCGAGTAAATTCTACTAGAGTGTGAACTCTAGTATGGACTTTCAGTGATGTGAGGCACTGGTAGGGAGGCGATTGAAATATCAAATGATACTGATAATTATTATTGAATAACTTAAAATGCAACACCTTTATATTCTTCAGTTATAATGATGAATCATTTAATCAGGTATTATGCTTTGAGTTGATACCCGGCCTTATGACATATGATTTATGTGACACAATGATTACTACTGACACACTCTAGTTCTATTACTCTGAGGGCAACTCAAGTTGTATGAACTCAGATGACGACGACATGGGATATGTGGTATATAGATGGGGTTTTCTTGTTTGGATTATCCCCTTGACGTATCGACCCCGTGAATCCATAATCTGAGCTTATACAACTAGTTTTGTCCATACTTGTATTTATCACATGTTTAATATATTTACTACATGTTTATTTGTACTTAAGCTCTCGACACTGTTTTCTATGCATGCTTTCTGATTCAGACTTATCGATATACATGTATTTACTTGATTTTGGATTACTGTCGTTCTTTTAATTTTCTTTATGTTGCTTGTCATTGCCTACACCTGTATGCCTGAACCATATCACTTGATCATGTACACGTATGCCTAATATGCATGCCACTTGGCTTTATCGTATGTACTCGCGGGTTGCATCTGACAACCCTGGATCCTCATGTCCAGATCCTAGAGTCGGACCATGGTGGCCTTGCTGTAGCTTATCAGAGTGCGCAGCGGATCCTTCCGTGGCGATCAGAGTGCAACAGAAGCTTGGATATCACCATAGCTCTTCCTCCCAGCTCCTCTCCTGATTGGCTCTGAGACTCCTCTTGCTGCTCGTAAGCACCTCTCATCTTTCATTATGTATATCTCTTTGTAAATTGTACTTTTGTATTTTCTAGTAATGTAATATTCCTGTAATATTATATCACTCTCTGTGATAACCATGTACTTGTACTTTTCTATTGGAATGTATATTACCACTGTGCTTCCGTACTCTGATTCTTTCTTGTACTGATGCTTAGCGTATATACGTGAGGGTATTTCTGACCTGCGTATATACGTCACAGTGACGTCTCCGTACGCGCGGGATCGGGGCGTCACACAATGTCTACAGAGTATAAATGAAATAGAATACATGAAATGCAGAGTATATGCGTACATGATCAGTGTGCCACCACATGGAGTGTAAAAAATATCAAAAAGTATAATAAGGTATACATGTGACATGTAGTGAATAAAATATCAAAAATAGTAAGTACAACTAAACAGTATTAAACATGTATTAAGCAAGTCATGTTATTTATATAATAATAATAACCAGTACTGCCTGGTATTTTAATCAATCTCTTCCAGTGTCCCATACCACTGGCAGTTCATACCGGAGCCCGCACTCCGGCCGAACCATCCGAACATGGCATACAAGGACCATGATCCGAATGAGAGAGTTACCAAATAACAAGCATTCTTGACATCACTATTGTTTATACCATTTTATTATGTTAATTGGAAACTTAATGGTCAAAGAGTTCTAATTGGGTGGATGTATCCGATGCATACTCGGGATCACGACCCTAAATAGACCCCAGGCATGGTGAGGCCAGGGCCCTCCGCTAAGAGGGGATAGAAAACATGAAGCTCAATGAGCTATAACAAACGGTAGCCAGCACTACCACGTCCCCTGCAGTGGGATTAACAATGGATCCAGACATCCACCCGACAAGATCTAGTCAACCGTCAAGTCTTCTCTATCCCCATGTTGTATTTATTACATTTAATCTACACAGTATATCAAGAACAAGAACAGTACATGATTTATAACACGATAACATGACATGAGCTCTATTGATAGCATGAAACAAGATAACGAGAAATGAGAAACGGAAGATATAGGATTCTAGAGGTGGCCCCCTGGCTTTGATCTATGTGGCACTTAGTTTCACATATCACATATCAACAGTCACATGTCCAATAACAGGAATATCATATCAATATCAGGATTATAGTATCAAGCATATAATATTCATGGAACAAGAATACATGAGTATATATGTAACAATAAGTCATGTAATAGCACTATTGATCCACGCAACAGGAATACAAGAACAATAACTAAATCTATGTGACAAGTACATGCCGTGACAGTGTAAAGCACTCATGTAACTGTGATACAAAATATATGAATTACAAATGTAACGTATTCGTGTAATCGGTGGTACAGGTACATGTGGTAATAATGTCTAGTGTAACAGGTGTTTACATTAAATAATAACCAGTCAATTTTATTGAACCTAATAAAATATAAGTTATAAAAGAAAAACACTCACAAAATAGCCAGGTGAAGGTATCTCTCTTTTCCACGATCGCAACGGTTTCAGAATCGTCCAAATCAGAGTCCGGATGCTCCAGATATAGTTCAAACACTAAAAATCTTATAAATGGTCAATTACATAATAAAAAAGGTTTAAAATGCAATCATTATAAATATTCAGGGGTTTTTGCAATTTTACCTTTCTCTATATTGGATGCGGGTTTAGTCCCCAAACGGGTCGGGTTTGGATCTAATAACCCAAACCCATAACTTAAGTGAATGGGTTATTGGGTAATGGGTTTATGGGATTTATGGGTTTAGATTATTGGATTCATACCCAATAAGAGAAAGAGATAGTAACAGAGGGAGGAACAGGGGCAGCGGCCCCTTGCCGGTGGCCGCGCCTGGCCGACGACTGCCCTGCCTCGCCAGCGGCGATGCCCAGAGAAAGAGAGGGATAGAGAGAGAGGAAAGAAGGCAAGAGAGAGAGAGGAGGGAGCAGGGAAGTACATCAAGAAGAAGGAGAAGAAGAAGAAGAAGAAGAAGAAGAAGAAGAAGAAGAAGAAAAAGGAGGGGCAGAGGGTGGCGCCCTGGCTTGGGGCGCGGCTGGCGATGGCTCCCGCAGTAGCCCGGGGCACCAGCGGCCTGGCCGCTGACAGCGGGTCAGCCCCCTAGGTCTGGACAGAGAGAGGGAGAAGGGGGAGAAAGTGAGGAGAAGAGAGGGAAGAGAGAGAAACAGAAAGATAGAGTTTGAAAATAGAGAGAAAAAGAGAAAGAGAGAGTTTTATAAGAGGCAAGAGGGAAATGGCAGTGGGTAAGGCGGTGGAGAGAATTATGTGGAAAAATGGAGAAGAAAGGGGAAAAGGAAAATGGTTTAAAAATTAATTAATATTATTTTAATAGCAAAATTTGATTAGTTCCGAACAGTTCTCAAAAATTCTGTGAAATAGAGAATATTACACAAAGGAACAATGTGAAGCTGGATTTTGAAAATTTTATCTGGTTTGCAAATTAAAAATCCTGAAATGTATCACCAATACTGGGCGAGACCGATTTGACCAGATCTTTGATAAATTCAGAAAAATTTCTAAAAATATCCTAATGTAGAAAATATGATTTTAAGACTTAATAAGAAAATAGATGCTAGAAACTCAACTCTGTTTGTGAATTAAAAATCATAGAACCGATTATCGGTATCGATCGACACCGACTTTGGAGATTTTCTAAAATAATCCAGAAAAATTTCAGAAAATTCAAAAAAATCTAAAATATTAAAAAATAATATCTAAAATTGAAATAAACTCAATCTAATTATCAGGAGGGTCAAATCAACTTTGTACGCCGTATTGAGTACTGATATTGTGATACATATCTCTAGGATCAGGGGGTTACACATCTCCCCACCTTACAAAAAAATTTTCATCCTTGAAATTTCAATTTGGATGGGAGGACAAAAGTTACAATCCTTGGAACCTGAATATTAAGGGCCTACAATTCTTTCTCTACGCCACTGATATCTATAACGAAATCAAGATGGAGAACTAGCATCGTGAGTCAAAAATAAAGGATTAGAATTAATAGGATGAAGAGAAAGAAGAAAGGAAATCAGAATATTCTGGTTGACAACTGAAATTAGAGAATACAAAAGAGTCCATGAATGAATTCTTAATGAAGGGTATTCTTGTACTCGTAGCTGGAATCCCCAAATTCAGATACAGATGAGTTCTAATCTGAATCGGACTGTACTGTTGGTAAGAGCCCGAGCACTGACCCAGATAGTTACCCACATCAAGTGTGAACCTAAGCTCTAAACCACTCTGTAACGCTCCGATCCCACAGGTACAGGGATGCCACGAATACGTACATACGCAGGACGGAAATACCCTCACGTATGTATGCTAAGTCTCAGTATAGGGAATAAACACAATATACACAATAGTTCCAGCATTAAATAAATACAAAAATACTTGCAGAAAGGGGTCAATGATCATGATAGATATGAAAATATTGACAAATAAGGAAATAAAGCCTAAATAATAAAGATCCCTATGAATAGTATAGGTGACAAGTCTCCTATGTATACCCTGTGAAATATCTGATATTATGATATCTCGAATCTCCAACCTGGGCACGCAAATTTAGGGTCATCAAAAAGTGCCCTAATGAGTGGTAAATGAAGGAACCAGTAATATATATTATAGTAATACAATCACAATCATAATATATAATACATATTTAAATACCAGTTACAATATAATGATAATAACAATCGGGAGAACTAAACAAGTGTTATATTTAATATCATCAATAACTAGTATGTTATAACAGTATCATTACCATAATAGTATTCAATTTATATTATTACTATCAATTATATGTCAGGACTGTGCTATCAAAATAATAGGAAAGTCATCGTGAGGGTTCATGTTACTACCGACAATAAAGTTAAACCATTTATATACATTCTTTTTATGCGTATTATGATACCATATTAGGTGTTCATGATTACATCACTGTATAAATCATATGTAGCAAGATTTATTTACTTTATCGTTCTTTTTTAATCTAATAATAACAGTAGTATGATGGTGTTGGAATGAATATAAACATGGAGATATGAAGTATGAAGTATGCTGAATAATCATACTACAGTGATGTGAATATACAGTAACAATGTCTACAGAGTATACATGAAACAGATTACATAAAATGCGAAGTATATGTATACGTGATTAGTGTGTCACCACACGGAGCATAACAAACATCAGAAAGTGTAACAAGGTATACAGATGATATAATAGTGGATAAAATATCAAAAATAATAACAAGTATAACTAAACAATATTAAACATGTATCGGGTAAATCATGTTATTTATATAATAATAACAACCAGTACCGCCTGGTATTTTAATCAATCTCTTCCAGTATCCCATACCACTGGCAGTTCATACCGGAGCCCGCACACGGCCGAACCCATCCGAACATCACATACTGGTATCATAATCTGAACGAGAGAGTGACCAAATGACAAGCGTTCCCAGCATCATTATTATTTATACCATTTTATTATGTTAATTAGAAACCCAATGATCAAGAAGTTCTAATCGGATGGGTGTATCCCATGCATACCTGGGATCACGGCCCTAAATAAAACCCCAGCATGCTGAGGCCAGGGCCCTTCGTTAAGAGGAGGACATGAAACAGAAAGCGCAATGAGTTATAACAGACAGTAACTAGCACTACCACGTCCCTTGCAGTAGGACTAACAATGGATCCAGACATCTACCGACAAGATCTAGTCAATCGTCAAGTCTTCCCCATCCCCATGTTGTATTATTATATCTACACAGTATATCAGGAACAAGAACAGTGCATGGTGCATGTAACACGATAATAGGACATGAGCTCTGTTGATAACATGAAATGAGATAACGGGAAATAAGAAACAGGAGATGTGGGATTCTAGAGGTGGCTCCCGTGGCTTTGATCCATGTAGGACTTAGTTCCACACATCACATATCAACATGTCCAGGAACAGAAATATCATATCAATATCACTGTTACAGTAACAAGCAAACAATATTCATGGAATAAGGATACAAGAGTATACATGTAACAATAAGTCATTTAATAGCATTAGTGATCCATGCAACAGGAATATAGAAACAATAACTAAATCCAGTGACAAGTACATGCCATGATAGTGTAAAGCACTCATGTAACTGTGATACAAATATATGAATTACAAATTAATGTATTCGTGTAATCAGTGGTACAGGTACATGTGGTAACAATGTCTAGTGTAACAGGTGTCTACATGAAATAACAACCAGTCAATTTTATTGAACCTGATAAAATATAAGTTGTAAAAGGAAAACATATACAAAATGGCCAGGTAAGGTAGCTCTCTTTCCCATTGATTGGTAGTGAAAAATGCATTTTTATCATCATATTTACCATCACATTTTCATATTTATTCATTTAATTCTGCACATTTATTAATATTTTGTAATTTATTGTGTGCAGGCCTCGAATTCTTATTTTTATAATAAATAAAGCTTAATGAAGCCCAAAAGCCCACATTTGAAGCCCAAGAGTCAAAGTGCAAATATCAGATTGTCAAAGTGCAAATATACAAGGGCTAAAGTTGCAATTATTAAAGATGAGGGAAGGATAGAATTCTACCCAACCCTAAACTCTTGCAGGATGAGCATAAAAGCCAAAGATGAGAAGGAAATTCGTTTAAAAGAGATTGGGAGAATACAAAATCTAGATAACTTGATTTCCAAGTTATATCCATATCCCATATTAAGAGCCATGATCATACTTCCAGAAGCAGGCGCCCACATGGACGGACCAGGAGAAGCCACGCGCCAAAGCGCGTGGCCAGATTCCACAAAAATGCCGCAAATCCGCGACAAAATCCAAGATTCCGCGGCACTGTGAGCTTATCCAGAAACCAATTTTCGTGGGCAACTTCATCCGGGACTCCTCTACCTTCTGCATCTATAAATACCCCCTACAGTGCAACGTACAGAGCGTCCAGAGGCGAGCCAAGGGCCAAAAGCTAGGGTTTTAGTTTCTAGGTTAGATTTTCTTTTCTTTTTATTTTCAAGAGAGAGAGAGGCTTATATTGAGCGTGACACCGATGTACCCTTCCTCTTCTCTGCATTTGTATTCAGCAATAAAGGTAATTATTTTTCTTTTGTTCATTGTTCTGATATTTTATTTTTCTTTTTGTTTTCCTTTCTTTTTCTCTGTGATCTCTTGTGGTTGTTGATGAACATGCAAGTGGATTCCAAAAGCAAGTATAACTAAGCTATGTGAGAACCAGCGATAGTTCATGAAGACGTTCTCCTCCAAGCTACGCATCACTTCGTTCTTGATATGCTTGACGATATAATGTGCACAGGGATTGAGTTCGAGTTTATGATCTATGCGTGGAACACCTCCTAAGCAAGGTAGAACATGTAAGGTTTTCACGTATTTTTTCTTCAACCAAACTCAAGTAAGTATTCTTTTCTTTTCTTTTCTTTTCTTTTCTTTTTGTAGATTAAATCATAACTCATCTCCATATTCTTTTTCCGACCATTGTAAATACCGCTATCTTTCTAACTTAACTAATAAAAATAAAAACTTTAGAGAAACTTGCTTAACGCTTCCATCGCAGTCCCTCCCTGAGGATCACGACCCGCATAGCCTTGCTACAGCGGATTAGAATTGAGAACTTGCATATCCTATTCTTAAAACTAAAATACTACATTTTGTGTGCAGGAAATCTCAATGGAAAAATTGGCGCCGTTGCCGGGGAGGGACGGTAAGTTTATCTCTAAAACAAAATTTTAATTTTTAACTAATTCTTTATTTTTTTCTGTTTGCAGGTTTGGAGAACAGGAAACAGAAATACAGCAGCAGCAGTGGACATATAGCTCCTCTGTGCCTCTGCCCTCGAAAGCAGAGCATCAGAGACTACTGTATTGCCGCGGATCCGCGGCCATAGCCGCGGAAACGCGGCAACAGTAGAGGATTACTCACTGAAATTTTTGCAGGATTCTGCAAATTGCAAATACTATTTTCTGCTCTGTTGGGTTTGTTCTGTGATAAACCTGTATACTGCTAATTAATTCAACAGTAAATTATTTGTTGTTAAAGATAAAATTGATTAGACGTTTGCATATTAGGCACGTGTCTTTTCAATTCCTTTATTTTTACTGTTGAAGAGTGCTGGAAAAGCAAGGTACGTACGCATTGCATGTAGAATAGGACTCATCTCTTGGTTGATTTTCTGCTTTGAGTGAATCTTATCTACTTATCTTGTACACTTGCACTAATTCATCTTAAGGGCATAACCCATTAACAAGATAAGGTGGGGATTTCATCACCCTTCCTTAGCCCAAAAATCATATCCCGAGCACTCACTAACCCAAGCCTAACTAAAACTGAGTAGACGTTGGCCCTAGGGACACTCGGACTCAATTAGGAGATTATCCTAAGGGGGAACGGTGTTGGAAGTTGACTCCTGTCAAATCAGTGTCTAGGAAGGGGATTGAGGGCCGAAAGCCCGAAGTGTGGTGGTTATTTAATTAAGGACGTCTTTGACGGAAAACCTCCCACCACTCTTGCCCCGACCTGGCTGATTAACTTGTGGTCAAAGTCTACACCCTACCTCCCGTGGACAGTCTAACCAGTTAGGAGTCGTCTAGGTCTAGGTCTACCCTAACTTAGGTTAGAAATTTTTCTTTTTTGTTTGTTTTTTTTTCTTTTGTTTGCTTTGTGTGATATGGCCTATAACAATAATTTTTTCAATTTTAATGAGGATCCATATTATACACCAACCTCTTTTTCGGATATTACCAACCCGGCATATCATAACTTTGACCAACCTAGTGTGCCAGATTGGTCTTATCCGAATCATTACATGCCCCAGTCCCAATACTATGAACAAGATTGGAATAATCATCACTACTCTTCACAGAGTCAATGGGGATTCAACACCCCTGAGCCATATGGTCAACCACCTGTTCAACCATTATCTTCACATACGTCTTTTCCCACATCACCAAGGTTTCAGTCCTCCATTGATCTATTCGATGGGTTAGAAGAAAAAGTGGATCGGTTGCAAAATACAATGAATGATCAAATTTCTAGACTTTCAAACATTCTTGAGCATCTTGATAGGAACCAAGAATCATTCTGTTTAGAAGACCTTGATCAAAATTCAATTTCATCACATCAATATGAACTTGCTCAATCCCAATCCTTAGACAAATTGGCTAGTTTTAATTTCAATGAGATTGAATTAGATTATGAATGTGAACCCGATCCCCAACTTTGCGATTTAGTTTCCATCTTCGAATCTATGTTGACTCCAGTATCCTTACCCAATTTGGACCAATTTTCTGAGCCAACATTTATTCCGTACCCATAGATCATGAAATTGAATCACCTATTTTTGATGATCACCATATTGAACTTGACCAATTTCATACTTGTGAAAGCCCTATTGACAAATTGGCAAGTTCTCATTTTTATGAGGTTGAACCCAATGAGATATGTGACCTAGATCCCCAAATCTGTGATCAAGTTCAAATTCCCGAATCATTATTGACTCCTATTTTTTTACCTGACTTAGGTAATCTTTTAGAGTCAGTTTTGATTCCCACACCTATCATTCCTGAACTTGAATCACCAACATTGAGTCACATTCAATTGTGGGAAAATGATTGTGGACTTGAGTTTCAATTTCTTGACTTGGACCCACTTCTTGATCCTAGCCCGACTCCTGAACCTTTACTTGATTTGATTTTCTTTCCTGAGTCGGTATTAGATCCTGAACCTATCATTCTTGAGTCCAAGTCAACCATTTTACCAAGTCACATTCTTTTGTTGGACATAGGTATAGACCATGACTCTGTGATGATTTTCCAGGACTGGTCATGTAAAGGGAGTAAGTTTCACGAGAGGATCTTCCATGATCCTATTCATTCTGGGGACTGTAAATATGTAAATAAAAAAGAGGTCAATAAAGGTAGGTCCCGTGAACTACCACGTTATCTTGTTTGGGCCGCATTTCGTGGACCAATTAGACCACCACCGGAACCACCACCCTAAGGTAACTTCCGCCTTCCCTTGTTCTGTTTCATGCATATATGCATTCATTCATACATTGAGGACAATGCATGAGATAAGTGTGGGGGTGGGCTTTACTAACATACTAACATAAGTAGACACTAACAAAATTTGCTAATAAAAAAAAAATTTAAAAAAAAATGTTATAAAAAGGACAGTATTTTGACTTATTTTTTTGAAAGAAACCTAAGTTAGTTTTAAGGATTAGGAAAATCATGATTAGGATTTCTAAAAACTTGGTCAAAATAAATAAATTGTTGAATTTTTAGGTATAGGAGGAGAAATTGAATAATTAGTTAGTCTTAATTTTTACCTTAATGAAATGTGCATTCCTAGTACATATCTAGGATTCTAAGACAAAGACCTTGTGCCTCATAAAAAAAAATAAAAAAATAAAAAAAATATCACCAATTAAGCTGATACATGTGCCTCAAGAAGCATAAGTATTCATGCCTAAAGGTGAGTAAATAAAATAAAGTCCTTAGTTTTGGGGCCTAATTCACTCGAATTTGAGTCCGCGGGGTGTTTTTCTTACTTGGTGCCCTAAAGCCGACTGGTTTGGGAGCCACCGACTTTAAGTTCGCTACATGGGTGGATTAGAAAGCCTAATAGAACTAAGAAATATGATATATATTAACACATCTAATAGTCAATTAGTTAGGTATGAGGGCCTCAAGAAGCCTTGATACTTACACAAAAGAAAATTAGATGAGTTATACATGCTAAAAAAATTTTATTAACACATCTAATAGTCAATTAGTTAGGTATTAAGGCCTCAAGAAGCCTTGATGCTTACACGAAAGAAAATTAGATGAAGTTATAAAAATAATAAGAGGCATGAGAGTCCAAGTTAAGGAATTCCTAGCAAAAATTCATAAGGATGCATATGATTTTTGGTAACGAAAAAGACTATATTAGAAATTCAATTTTAATCCTTACCTAAAATGAATAACAATTGACTTTATAAAGACTAGGTTTGAAGAATGAATAAAAATGAGGATCCTAAAACTTATAGACTACTTAGTCTCTTCAAATATAATTCAAATATTTTCCTTTTTATGGATTTTGTGGGTGCAATCCGCTGAAAACCCTCACGAGACAACACTCGTCCTCTAGGGTAACCTAGAGGTTTAACGGCTTGTTGCACGTGCTAAGTGCAATCGTGATTCCTACGAAAGTGAGTTAGGTTAGATTAACTTTTCTTTTCTTTTTCTTTTTCTTTGTTTTTACTCGAGGACGAGCAAAAAGATAAGTGTGGGGGTGTGATTGGTAGTGAAAAATGCATTTTTATCATCATATTTACCATCACATTTTCATATTTATTCATTTAATTCTGCACATTTATTAATATTTTGTAATTTATTGTGTGCAGGCCTCGAATTCTTATTTTTATAATAAATAAATTAATGAAGCCCAAAAGCCCACATTTGAAGCCCAAG
This sequence comes from Agave tequilana, assembly GCA_038442645.1. NCBI lineage: Eukaryota > Viridiplantae > Streptophyta > Magnoliopsida > Asparagales > Asparagaceae > Agave > Agave tequilana. The sequence goes on from JAVJIF010014951.1 coordinate 21,872, forward strand.
AGTCAAAGTGCAAATATCAGATTGTCAAAGTGCAAATATACAAGGGCTAAAGTTGCAATTATTAAAGATGAGGGAAGGATAGAATTCTACCCAACCCTAAACTCTTGCAGGATGAGCATAAAAGCCAAAGATGAGAAGGAAATTCGTTTAAAAGAGATTGGGAGAATACAAATCTAGATAACTTGATTTCCAAGTTATATCCATATCCCAATATTAAGAGCCAGGATCATACTTCCAGAAGCAGGCGCCCACATGGACGGACCAGGAGAAGCCACGCGCCAAAGCGCGTGGCCAGATTCCACAAAAATGCCGCAAATCTGTGGCAAAATCCAAGATTCCGCGACACTTTGAGCTTATCCAGAAACCAATTTTCGGGGTAACTTCATCCGGACTCCTCTACCTTCTGCATCTATAAATACCCCCTGCAGTGCAACGTACAGAGCGTCCAGAGGCGAGCCAAGGGCCAAAAGCTAGGGTTTTTAGTTTCTAGGTTAGATTTTCTTTTCTTTTTATTTTCAAGAGAGAGAGAGGCTTATATTGAGCGTGACACCGATGTACCCTTCCTCTTCTCTGCATTTGTATTCAGCAATAAAGGTAATTATTTTTCTTTTGTTCATTGTTCTGATATTTTATTTTTCTTTTTGTTTTCCTTTCTTTTTCTCTGTGATCTCTTGTGGTTGTTGATGAACATGCAAGTGGATTCCAAAAGCAAGTATAACTAAGCTATGTGAGAACTAGCGATAGTTCATGAAGACGTTCTCCTCCAAGCTACGCATCACTTCGTTCTTGATATGCTTGACGATATAATGTGCACAGGGATTGAGTTCGAGTTTATGATCTATGCGTGGAACACCTCCTAAGCAAGGTAGAACATGTAAGGTTTTCACGTTTTTTTTCTTCAACCAAACTCAAGTAAGTATTCTTTTCTTTTCTTTTCTTTTCTTTTTGTAGATTAAATCATAACTCATCTCCATATTCTTTTTCCGACCATTGTAAATACCGCTATCTTTCTAACTTAACTAATAAAAATAAAAACTTTAGAGAAACTTGCTTAACGCTTCCATCGCAGTCCCTCCCTGAGGATCACGACCCGCATAGCCTTGCTACAGCGGATTAGAATTGAGAACTTGCACATCCTATTCTTAAAACTAAAATACTACATTTTGTGTGCAGGAAATCTCAATCAACACCCATGATCGCAATGGTTCCAGAATCATCTAAATCCGAGTCTGGATGCTCCAGATATAGTCCAAACACTAAAACCATATAAATGGGTATATTACGCAATAAAAAGGGTTTAAAATGCAATCATTATAATATTCAAGGGGTTTTCTGCAATTTTATTTTTCTCTATATTGGATACGGGTTTAGTCCCCAAACGGGTTGGGTTTGGATCTAATAACCCAAACCCATAACTTAAGTGAATGGGTTATTGGGTAAATGTGTTTATAGGATTTATGAGTTTTTAGGGTCATTGGGTTCATACCAAATAAGAGAGAGAGAGACACAGAGAGAGAGAGTAACAGGGGGAGGAATAGGGCAATGGCCCCTTACCGGCGATCGCGCCTCGCCGACGGGCGGTCCTGCCTCGCCGGTGGCGATGCCGAGAGAAAGAGAGAGATAGAGAGAGATGGAGAGATAGAGGAAAGAAGAGGGGGAGAGAGAGTGTGTGTGGTGGGAGCAGGGAAGCACAGCAAGAAGAAGGAGAAGAAGATGAAGAAAAGAAGAAGATGAAGAAGAAGAAGGGGGAGAGGGTGGCGCCCAGGCTGGGGACGCGGCTGGCGACGGCTCCCGCGGTGGCCCGGGGCACCGGTGGCCTGGCCTGGCCACTGGCGGCAGGTCAGTCCCCTCCGGGTCTGGACAGAGAGGGGGAGAGGGGGAGAAAGTAAGGAGAAGAGAGGGAAGAGAGAGAGAAAGAGAAAGAGTTTGGAAATAGAGAAAGAGAGAATTTTATAAGAGGGGAGAGGGAAATGGCGGTGGGTAAGGCGGTGGAGAGAATTATGGGGAAAAATGGACAAGAAAGGGGAAAAGGAAAAATGGTTTAAAAATTAATTAATTAATATTATTTTAATGGGTCAAAATTCGACTAGTTCTAAACAGTTCTCAAAAATTTTGTAAAATAGAGAATATTACACAGAGAAACAATATGAAGTCAGATTTAGGAAATTCTACCTGGTTTGCAAATTAAAAATCTTGAAATGTATCACTGATATTGGGCGATACCGATTTGGCCAGATTTCTGATAAATTCAGAAAAAATCTCAAATATTCCCTAATATAGAAAATATGATTTTAAGACATAATAAGAAAATAGATGCTAGAAACTCAACGTCATTTGTGAATTAAAAATCATAGAGCCGATTATCGGTATCGGTCGACACCGACTTTGGAGATTTTTCAAAATAATCCAGAAAAATTTCAAAAAATTTTAAAAAATCTAAAATATTAGAAAATAATATCTGAAACTGAAGCTGGTTCAATCTGACTATCAAAAAAGTTGAATCAACTTTGTACGCCATATGAGTGCTGATACTGTGATGCGTATCTCTAGGATCAGGGGTTACAATTGGGTTGGGTTGAAATCACCTAGAGGGGGTAAATAGGTGATATACTAATCTAAAAACTTATCAATAATAATTCTAGACAAAAATATTAACACAAATGAATCCAAACTCACAACCAAAAATAAAGTTGTATCCCGTGAAGAGTTCTGAACTTCTCCTTGTGATTCCTCTTAAATAAGAGTTGGGGTGCGTAATTGTTTTCTAGATGTATAGAGAGTTCAAACAAATAATCTTGAGAGAAGAATAAAAATAGGAAGTATATTTGTGCGATAATATAAAAGAGTAAGAGTAAGAGTTAGAGAGATCAAACGCAAGCCAGTCGCAAAGGCAGAGGATTGTTATCGAGGTTCAAGCCACTTGCTCTACCTCCCCACCTTCGCCGCAATGAAGGATTCAACTATAATCACTCTCAATTATAATTGAACTTGATCCCGCAGGATCACTCAGTGCCACAACACCTATAAGCTTCCTTACTCGTTTCCCCAAGAACATAAACGCACGAGCCCGCAAGCTCGATCGAGGCTGCAACCTCCAACAACTCAATTACAAAGAATGAACACTGGTGATCAATACTCGATCACAAACAAAACTCTCTTACAATCACACTTATAAAATAGATAGAAATGAGAGCTCAAGTGTACTTGAGAGAACAACAAAGATTGGGAAGATTTTATATTTGAATACTTGAAAATCTTTTTGAAAACTTGTAAAAACTTATTGTAAAAGCACTCTCTAGTCGCTCTTATTTATAGGAGAAGCTTAGAGACCAATTCCCAGTTAATCACAGCAACTAAAACATGTTAGAATACATTAGAATCAAGAAATAATAGTTGTAAATGAACATGGACATGTTTGAATAGAAACCTAGTCGTTATAAGGGAAAACATGTAAGTTTTGACTACTAGACAACTATATTGGGCTGTCGACATGCAAAGTGGTCGGCACATGATAAAACTTCATACACATTTTTGAAGGTCAAAACGTTAAAATTTGAAAATAAATATATATAGAGAATTTGTAGATATTCAAGTTAACTTTCAAATGAAACAAAAATCATATGAGTCAGATATCGAGTTAGAAAGATATGATCAAAATATTGAAAAGTGTCAAATTGAAACTGTGAAAACTATTTTCAGCACATAGACTAACTTAAAAGTAATATTTGATAACTGAAATGTTTGAATCTGAAAATGAACATACGGGAATATATTATACCTTTTTAAGTTATCTTTATAATGCAACTTGAATCACATCAAATAGAGATTGGAGAAAAAGTTATGGCCAAACTAAACAATAGCTATCGACAGGTCGAGCTCACTTGAGCTTACTGTAAATTGTTATCGACAGCTATGAGGTAGCTGTCGACTGTCTTAATGCACAATCAGTTTTTAAAATAATTTTTTGAAGCTTTAAATTTTGTAATTTAGAAATGACTATATAGTAAGATATTGTATCCCTTTAAGTTAAATTTATAAGGCAACAAAATCACATGAATCAAATTTTGAGTTAGAAAGTTATGATCAAAACACCGAAAGGGTGAGTGCTATATAGAAAACTATACAAACTGTTTTTATAAGAAATAAACTTTTGATAAAAACAAAACTAAACTCATTTCTTTGAGATATAAATCATATAAATATAATATTGAGTTCAAAACACAACTAATAGAATTTTCTACAAATCAATATTGTTAAACTCAATATTTTGAAAACTAAAATAAAAAATCATATTTAATAAAACTCACTAAACCAATATAAAAACTTTTGTGTGTGTGAGAGCTTGAGCAATCAACTCTACACTATTCTTTACAAAACTTTTAACATCTATTGATCTTGATCTTCTATTATATCTTGACTAGATCCAAATACTTGATTCGTCTTGAACTTGACTCCTCCTTGAGTGCTAAATGTGGCTTTTATGCTTGAGTTCTTGATTCAACTCGTGTTAGTTTCAAAACTCGACTTTAAGTCTTTTATTGAAACTAAACACCAATCTATGATCTTGATTAAACCTAAAAGCAACTATAACTACATGAGTTAATCATCATCAAAACTGGAGTGATGAGATTTTAGCCTACAATCTCCTCTTTTTTGATAATGACAAAACTCATTGAATTATATATGCATGGAGTAGAGAAGAACTCTATAAAAGCTTCTCCTTAACTCACGCATACAAAGAAACATACAAAAATATTCATTAAGACTCTAAATACAAATAAATATGCTTGACAATATAAGCAAAACATGCATATAAAAACTCTAAATTTCTCTCTCCCTTTTTGTTATTCCATTAACAAAGGGGTAAAGAAACAAAAAAACATTTTGTGCAATCGAAATAAAAGTTTGTCCATTGAATATCAATTTTGAAACACAAGTTTAAATATCAATTATAAATAGAACAATAGATGCCAAATGAAAATTTTTCAATGTAAATAACAATAGAACTCCATTGAAATCAACACGATTTGAAATAAATTTAGATATTTATACCAAGTAAAAAAATTTAAAATGTAGATACCAACTGCAACAATTGATACTAATTGAAAATTTGAACATATTTGTCAAAAAATTATTTTCTTTCTTTGATTAAAAAAATCAAAATCAAAATCAAAACAAGGAGTTCCACCCCCCTTTAATAAATACTAACAAGAACAATGCATAAGCTTGCAAAAAATATCAACACACACATTTGAGTACATACAAGAAAATAAATAGATAATTTTGCCCAAAAATAATACAAGAAACATGCACGAAATATGCACGAAATACTATAGTGTTATCAATTTTAAAATATACATATATTAAAAGTCATGAATGAGTACACAAAAGTAATATATCAAGAATAATATGTATAACTCATAGTTAACATTTGTAAACACTTGTAAATAAGTATAAATCAAAAAAATTATAAATAAACATAAACGTAGATTTTAATATTCCAATATAAACTAAGAAATTTCTCTTCCTTTGAAATAAACACCAAATCAATGCATAAGTTTTAGAAATGATGATACTAATTAAAAATAAATATAAGCTTAGAATGAAATTAGTTGTGCTATAAAAACATGTATAAACATTGCTAAAAAAATATGCACAATAAATCATATATGTATGATGTAAATGAAAATTCAATACCATTTGAAATATGATGCATACATATATAGATAAATAAGAATGAGAATACGAGGATAAAATATCATGAGAATCATGTGTATAACTTACTCATTAACACCAACCTAACATACATATGTCAAGAAGATAGTCAAGTAATATATACTATGCATGCTCACTCAACCAACCGCCCACTAGGATTAAAGTTTATCAAAAAAAATTAAAAATAGTTGAGTAGTTTGAAAACACCATGTGAAGAATAAAACACAATTTTTTAGAACTAGTTCAAAATGTTTCAAACATGAAATCAATCATATACATCTCATAAAACATGGTAATTATACAAGAATTATTACTCAAAATTTATATAGCATATATATGCTCATAAATTTAAAATCATGAGTAAACAAATGATGAGTGAACAAGAATCATGTAAATATCATATTCATGAAAATAAGATTCATAAAGATCTAAAGAATTAATTAAAAATTCATATGAAATTTTTATTAAATATATTGACATATAGAAGACTTGCTTCAAAAGAATATGAAGATATAAATAAATATTTTTTATTAAATTGTAAAAAAATAGAAACATTCATAATCAAGATCAGTGGAAGAAATAAACTCAAATCATCAAATATTTTCACCAACATGATATTGAAAAATACACGAGATAAATGTAAGATAAACCTTAATGATATATGTAAATTTCATCAAAACTAAAGCATACATACATACATACATACATACATACATGCATATATATATACATACATACATACATATATATATTTATATATTCAAACATAAATTGAGTATACATGTGGGTATTTTTAGTGTACAACACATAACTTGTGTGTCTTAAGAATATAATCATGTATATCTCATAGTTTTTAATAAGATTTACAAATACATGAAGCAAAACCAATAGAAACAATCTCATAAAAGATCAAATATGTATCTCTAGAAATTTATTCAAAAATACATTTTGAAAAGAGTTCATTTATAAATGTAAGAATCATAAAAATTATGACATACAAGTATAATCAAACAATAATTGAGTACACAAATAAATTAGACTATGTTATAAAATGAAGATCAAGTGTACATCACATAGTTTTCACAAAACTAGCATGTATAATGAATAAAATAAGAATTTCATCAAAATATTTTGAGAAACAAATGAGTATAAATACAAGTCATCAAAACTAAGATATACATACATAGGTAAACAATAATTGAGTACATAAAAATTTTAAGTACAAAATCAAGGTGTATCTCAAAAGCTATAGAAGTATATCACAAGGTTTAATAAATTTTGCATTTAAAACATGAGACATGTTAACCTTGATATGCATCAATTAAAAGCCTATGTAAACATGAATCTACTAAAAGGATAGACATGTAAATCCTTTTGAAAACATGAAAATAATTTCTGAAAATACATGCATAGCTTAACAACAAACCAACTCCTTTAAGTACAAAATAATAAATGATAGAGTTTAGGTTACTATCCCAGCATATGAATATTTTAGCAAATAAAATAATTTTAAAATGGGGAATGCAATGATTACCAATATCGATGTAGCCAACTTTATTTTTCTAAACGAGGTCGTCACTTAAATTTTCGCAAAAATATTTCAACACTTTTTTCTATTTCAAATTGCATTTTCAAACTATTAACATTTGATTTTTTTTCTCTATGGATTTTATGGGTATAATCCGCTGGAAACCCTCAGGAGACAAACTCCTCCTTTAGGTAAACCTAGAGGTTTAATGACTTATTGCGCATTCTCAGTACAAACGCGTCACCTGCGAAATTAATGTAATAATCTTCTTAGTTAGTTTTCTGTTTTGCTCAGGACGAGCAAAAGATAATTGCAGGGGTGTGATTAGTCTCTAAAATTGCATATCTCATACCACATCTTCATATTTATTCAATATTAGATTCTGTTAATAACACCTCTCTTGTATGTTTCAAGATCCATAGTGTGAAATGAAGAAGAAGTCTAAAAATCTCATTTATTTAGTGATTTAAAGCCTACTGATATAGCTATTGACTTTATGGAGCTAATCTGTCAAATCTGGGAGCAGAAAATTAGAAAACAGTAGGGGCAACCAACAAAGGGACATGCCAGCAGTCCATGGTATGAGGAAAGTCTTTCTTGTCAATTTTTGACCAATGCTTATATCTCTAACTCTACCGACTGGACCCAAGAATCATGTTATTTTAGAAATCAAGATTCAATTTTAGCACACCCATTTGAACTTGATCAAACTCCAAATCTTGAAAATCATATTGACATTTTGGCAAGTTATCCCTTTTCTGAATTTGAATTTGAACATGAAAGTGATCTTAAACCTCAAGTTGGTAATTCAATTTCACTTTTTGACTCAATAATGACTCTGGTATCTTTACCAGATTTTTTTCTCTATTTCAGAGTCAATATTGAATCATGTTCCAGTACACCGTGAAATTGAATCACCAATATTTTTCGATCACATTTAATTAATAGGGAAAGTGTGTATACATCAATTCTTTGGTTTGGACCCCATTTTTGAACCAATTTTGACTCCCACTTTTGAATCTCGACTTGATATGAGTCAAATTCCCGAGTCGGTATCAATTTTTGTTCCTATTCCATTTGAGTCCAAATCATTCATCTCTCAAAATCACACTTCATTGTTGGACAAAGGTGTTGAACAAAATGACTGAAGAATTATTTTAAAAAATTGAAAATTGAATTGGGATAATTTTTAAATAAAACCATATATTTCTACATTATTTTACTGGGTCATAATAGAGAGGTCACTGGTGGGTTCCTTCGAGATCCACAATCTTTGAATTTGACTGTATTTTGTGGACCAATTAGACCACCATCAGAACCATCACCTTGAGGTAATTTTTGTTGGCCCAGAAGCCTTTCACCTTAGTTTTGATGATGACTAACTTATGAAGGTTAGTTTACTAATGATCTTGTGTTTAAGAAGTTTTAGATATTAATCAAGATCTTAGTAGGTGATTAGTTTCAACAAAGGACTCAAAGCCAGTTTTGAAAGTAACACATGATGATTCAAGAGCTTGCGTGTCATGATCACATCTAGTACTCAGAAGGAGTCAAGCTCTATGAATCGAGTTTGGATCGGTCGGCTTGGAGATAGAGATCGACAAGAAGACTTCGGTTTGTTTAGTTTTATTTTGTTTTAGATCTTGTGTATGGATAGCTTAATCTTAATATGCTCAAGTTCACACATACACACACACACACACACACACAAGTTCAATAGTTTTTGTTTTTCGTTTAACCGGTTTTAGATTTTCAAGAATATATCTTTAGTTTTCATGAATAGATAGAATCAAAATAAGTTTTACATGGTTTATATGTATAATGGATTCATCCATATATATTGTTTAGTTCATATTTTCTAAAAACTTATTTTGATGATTCTAATTCATGGTTTCAAGTTTTGTTTTTAACAAAACTTAGTTTTAGACTTTATGTCAAAAACATGGATATATCTTTTATATGTGTATTGGACACTATCCATACACACTATATTTAAAAAGTGTTTGAATATCTTATTTTTATATTTATACAAGTTTATAGAAAAATCGTATTTTCCTTTAGAAGTTTGGTTTTGGAAAATACTAGTTTTGGTTTAAAGCTTAATTTCTAAATCACAAAAATAGTTCAAATTATTTGAAATATGTTTTGAATTCTAGTCACACATATTTGTTCTTCAAATATTTATAAGAACTTATTTTTGTAGATTTTATAAAGTTTTATGGGATTTTATGAAAGACTAAGTTTCAAAAACCCTAAAACCCGGCTTGAGACCACTGGCGGTCGACTGACCGGTTAACCGAACCAGATCTCGATCGATCAGGCAATCGACCGATGTGCACAAGACATTCACAAGGCTCTGGCCATTGGGCCGATCGACCATGCAGTCGACCGACCAGAGAGTTCACTCTCTAGTTCTGGCCTCAATCGACCGGGCGGTCGACCGACATGCAACTTGCCTTGGGCGTTCGACCGGCCGGTCGACCGAGAAATATGACCGTTGGCAGGTTGACCGGGCGGTCAACCGACAGGCCATTCTGGGCCTATTCTGGGCACCAACGGCTAGTTTTTTAAGACCCATAAATATGGGTCCTTAAGCGCTGTTTCTCTCAAGTTTTCCAAGAGCAATTTTTCTCATCTTCTTAAGTGTTTTCAATAAGTTTTAAAAATAAGTTTTTGTGCTAAAAATTCTCTTATTTTATTTCTTTTCAAAGCTTTGTAAGATCAAAGAAAATTAAGTCTTTGAGAATTCTATTTTATTCTTCATTTATATATCCATCAAGAAGTTTTTCTCAAGTACTTTCTTTATTGTTTCATTTCCAAACACTTTGATTTCTCATATACTTAAGCTATCATCTCTAATCCTTTCTTTTGGATCTTTGTTTTGTGAAAAATTGTTTGTGATCCTTTGAGATCGCCAAGAGAGTTTGCGATCATTGGATCACCAAGTTGTGAATCTTTTCTTTGTTTTGGCTTTGTGACTTCCCTCTTATGTAGAGGTGTTTGTGTTAGGGAGAGAGGCTGTGTACCCCGGTGTTGAGTTGTAATTCCTCAGTGGAGGTCCCTTTGTGGAAGGTCCTGTGTGGATATAGTGGAAAGTCTTCTATGTGAAGGCGGAGATGCAGAGCATTAGCTCGAACCTCGAAACATATTTGAGTATTTGCATTTGATCCACTATCTCTCAACTCTATCTCTCTTATATCTTGTATTGCTTTACATTGTTCATATTCATATGCTAGATATAGTTTGTATGCCCACACTTGTATTCAATCAAGAGAGCTTTTAAAGCACCTCAACTCTTAGTCTAGAAGAGTCTAGAGGAGTAGTTCCAGAGCCCTTCACCGAGGCTCACTCTTGATTACACATAGTGTGTTTGCAATTAAGTTTTTAATTCTGTATCATTTACCCTAGATTAGCTGGTAAACCTATTCACCCCCCTCTAGGTGTACTTTAAATTGGTATCAGAGCCTCCGCTCCTGATATTCAGTTTAACCACCTAGAAATGAGATCCTTGGATAGCTAAGCTAGTCATTTGCATTTGCACACATATAGTTTATACACTCATAGATTTTTTTTGCCCCTCCCCTGTGTGATGTTTCTAACATCGATATGTTGAAGTTTAAGATGAGTGCATATCTTAAAGCTCTAAATTTGCATGTCTATCTTGTCACTACCAAGAAATCTTATTTTGGTAATGACAAGTATTTAGGGGCTAATGCACAAGCCATAGATGCACTTAAGCAAACACTTAACAAAGAGCATCTTTCTATTATTTCTCATTGTGATTCTACTTTTGCAGTGTGGAACACATCGACCTCTTCCGAGCTACAAACAAAAAACTTTGTGGAGAAGAAATCTAGTGGAGATGAGTCCAACCAAGCTTGCTTCATGGTCCAAGAGATTAACTCCCTTGAAGTAATTTCAGAATCTCAACTAGATGGTTGTACTAGTTCTTCATGTGATGATAATGCTATGGATGCCCATGCTTTAAATGAAGAACTTTTCTTATTTTGTGAAAACTTGCTTTCAAAGTACAAAGCTTTGAAAACTAAGTGTTTTGATTTAAAAGAAGAAAATAAAAATTTGTTTTCTAAACTTAACATGATTTTGCAAGAGAGGGTTGAGATTTCAAGTGAAAGGGATTCCTTGAAAACCAAACCTAACCTTGCTTTAAATGAAAATAAAATTTTGAAAAATAAAAATAATTTTGATGTCATTTTGAAGAAAAAAAGGTTTTGTCTTCAAAGGTTGATTTTGTTTTAAAAAAGAATAATTCTTTGGAAAACAAAATTGCTTTGATTTCTAAAGAATTAGATTTTGTTCAAAAGAAAAGTTTCTTTGAAAAATGCTTTTGACTCTCATGTTTGTCATACACCCATTGCTTCATCTTTTAGTGAAAAACATGTTGCTTACTCCATTTCTTCTTCAATCATTGAAAATGATATTTGTAAGAAAAAGAGTGTAGATTGTTTGGGCTCCACTTTGAGCCATTGTGCCATGAACCACACACAGTTGGAATCGATATTTCACAAGAAACATGCTCCTCATATACATGCACACAAATCATGACATGCATATGCTCATCATACTCACACACATGATTTGTATGCTAATGTGTACACTTGTACACATTGTGGATGTACGGGCCACCTTGCAAAGTTTGTTACGATAGAATACATAATTCAATTTTGTAAATAAATTTGTTTGGGTTAGGAAAGGTGCTAACTCCCATAGACCCAAAAAGATATGGGTACCAAAATTCCCCTATTGTATTTAATGTAGGTGTGGGCTCTCACTTGACGTGAGGGTATCGGTGCCTTGATGGTGGATGCGATTCGAGCCTAAATATTATATTTTTGGATGCATCATTTTCAAGGGATGTTTGGTGGAAGGACCACCATTGTTTTGGAGACCTAGAGACTAGTTCATATAGTTTAGTAACCATCTCTAAACTTTCATTTTTGTTTACGTGCTTTTATATGAATATTTTTAGCATGTCTTGTTTTCAATGTTCATTATGTTAAATGCAATGTTATTAGACATATGATATACACAGATAGTCTTTGAGATACACTCATGTTCATATGGACTTATATTTTTGTGTTCTCAATATAATTTAACTATTGTGTATATCCTAATTCTAAAACATGTGCATTTAACTTAATGATCATATTTGTTTATATTTTTGTACTTCATGTTTTGATTACTTATTTAGAGATAAATTTCATTAAAACTTGTGTTTATACTTATACAACTAGTGAGCCACATTTGATTATTACATATTTGTGCTTTATTGCTCATTTATACCCATTGGATGTACTTTTATCATTATTTTGATGATTCTTGCATCTTTACTTGTTTCCCCTATTTTTGTACATGTTTTTACATAAAAATTATGTTTAGCTTCATGTATATGTCAATTTTGTTTATAACTAATAGATATACATGTATATCCTAGAGTCATTTACTTTCATGCAAAATTCTATTATGAACTTGTTTATATTTGGGATATGTATGTATACTTTTACTTTCAACAAAACATACATATACCTTGAAGCTTGTTTTGTTTTTGATAAAAATAGAATTTCTTGAGTTTTGATGATTTCATTCTGTTTAAGAAATTTATTTGTTTTCATATGAGCTTCAATGCCTTATTTTCATGATTTTATTGATTACATGATTTTTGTACACTCTATCTATCTTTTGTTTACTTATAATTTTAATTCATGAGCCTATATGAGCTTTATCAATTTTTGAATATCGATTCTCGTGTAGTTTTCATATATTATGAAATATATATTTATTTTATTCTTTACTTGAAAGATTTCATACTAGTTTTCAAAATTATCATAAAACTAGTCTCGTTATTCTTCAAATTGGTAGAGTTTTCAAATATGTTAAAATAATTTTGAAATTTTATTTTTCAAAACACCTACCATGTAAGGGCGGATGGTTAGGTGACCTTACCTTATGTATCTTAGTGAATATCTTTCAAACATGTGCATGAATAGGGTGGTAGGTATGAGATATACATGATTTAATGAAAATTCTTTGTATACTCATATTTTGTTTTCCTATATATGTATGCATCAAATTTCAAGTGGTATTTCTATTTTCATACATGCATATATATGATTTAAATTGTGCTTATTTTGCAATGTCATATATTTTATTTAAGCACAAACTGTTCATGCTAAGCTTGACTTAATTATAAATGTTAATTGGTATCTTTACAAGCTTTTACATTAATTTGAGTTGGTTTTTTTTGTATCAAAATGTACTTCATGTTTTACTTACAATTGGTATCAAAATGTACTTCAGTTATGAGACATACATAATTTTTAATGAAAATTTATTTTGTATACTCATGTTTTCTATATATGATTGGATCATATCTAAATTAACATTATATTGCTCTGATACATACATATAGATTTTTTTTGTACTTTAAACATATATGGCATACATTTTTAGAACAAATTATTTCTTACTAAGCTTGATTTAGTCCTTAATGTCAATTATTTTTCAATTAGTATCTTATACAAGCTTATGCATTATTTCTATTAGTATTTCATAAAGGGGGAGAAAAATTCTTGTTTTATCTTTAAATCGATTTTATTTTCAATTGGTATCTTACTCTAACTTTTATGATGAAAAATATTTTGTTTTGGTATATGTAACATTTTTAATATTGGTATCAATAATCTTAAATTGGTATTATTCTCAATTTGATATCTTTATTGTAAAATGGTTTTAGTGTTTACCTAAAAAAATTGGTTTTATTTTCAATTGGTATCATACATTTCTATTGGTATCAATTGGTAAAAAGATTATTTTACTTTCAATTAGTTTATTTCAATTGATTTTTGTTGTTGGTATCAAAATTTTATTTCAAAATATGTTTTGTTGGTATTGTTTGTTTATCTTCACCCCCTTGTTGATGAGTGACAAAAAGAAGTAAAACGATTTGTGATTATATATGCATATTTGATTAATTATTTATGTTATATATGTTTTTTATTGGTATCTTGAGCTTACATTGAATATCTTCTTATTTTATTGGTATGCATATATAACCTTATAAGTTTTGTCATCATCAAAAAGAGGAAGATTGTTGGCCCAGAGGCCTTTCACCTTAGTTTTGAAGATGACTAACTTATGAAGGTTAGTTTACTAATGATCTTGTATTTAAGAAGTTTCAGATATTGATCAAAATCTTAGTAGGTGATTAGTTTCAACAAAGAATTTAAACTAGTTTTGGAGCTAACACATGATGATTCAAGAGCTCGCGCGTCAAGATCGCATCTAGTACTCAGAAGGAGTCAAGCTCTATGGATCGAGTTTGAATCGAGTCGGCTTGGAGATAGAGAACGATAAGAAGACTTCGGTTTATTTAGTTTAGTTTTGTTTTTGATCTTGTGTATGAATAGCTTAGTCTTGATATGCACAAGTTCACACACACACAAGTTAAATAGTTTTTGTTTTCCATTTAACCGGTTTTGAAATTTCAAGAGCATATCTTTAGTTTTTATGAATAGATAAAATTAAAACAAGTTTTACATGGTTTATATGTAAAATGGATTCATCCATATAAATTGTTTAGTTCATATTGTTTAAAAACTTATTTTGATGATTCTATTCATGGTTTCAAGTTTTGTTTTTAACAAAACTTAGTTTTGGATTTTATGTCAAAATCATGGATATATCTTTTATATGTGTATTGGATACTATCCATACACAGTTCAAAAGTGATTGAATATCTTATTTTTGTATTTATACAAGTTTATAGAAAAATCGTATTTTCTTTTAGAAGTTTGGTTTTTGAAAATACCACTTTTCGTTTAAAACTTAATTTCTATATCACAAACATAGTTCAGATTCTTTGAAATATGTGTTGAATTTTAGTCACACATATTTATTCATTGAATATTTGCAAAAAATTATTTTTGTAGATTTTATAGAGTTCTATGGGATTTTATGGGTATTTAAAATACCAAGTTTCAAAACCCTAAAACCCAGTATGAGACCCAGGTCGACCGACCGGTCGACCGGACCAGATCTCGGTCAATCGGGCGGTCAACCGATGTGCACAAGACGTGCACAAGGCTCTGGCTATTGGGCCGGTCGACCGATCCAGAGACCGTGTGGTCACCGACCAAAGAGTTCACTCTCTGATTCTGGCCTCGGTCGACCGGGCGGTCGATCTACAGTCAACTTGCCTTGGGGCGGTCGACCGATAACCCCAACGTTCCGAAATATGACCATTGGTTGGTCGACCGGGCGGTCGACTGACAGGCCATTCTGGGCCTATTCTGGACCCCAACAGCTTGTTTTTCAAGAACCTATAAATATAGGTCCTTGAGAGTTGTTTCTTCCAAGTTTTCCGAATGTAATTTTCCCATCTTCTTAAGTATTTTCAGCAAGTTTTAAAAAGAAATTTTTATGCCAAAAATTCTTTTATCTTTATTTGTTTTCAAAGTTTTGAAAAATCTTAGAAAATCAAGTCTTTGGGAATTCTATTTTGTTCTTCATTTTATATATCCATCAAGAAGTTTTTTCCAAGTTTTTTCTTTGTTATTTCATTTTCAAACATTTTGATTTCTCACATACTTGAGCTATCATCTCTAATCCTATCTTTAGGATGTTTGTTTTGTGATCAAATTGTTTGTGATCTTTTGAGATCATCAAGAGAGTTTGTGATCATTGGATCACCAAGTTGTAAATCTTTTCTTTGCTTTGGCTTTGTGTCTTCCCTCTTGTGTAGAGGTGTTTGTGTTAGAGAGAGAAGTTGTGTACTCCCGGTGTTGAGTTGTAATTTCTCAGTGGAGGTCCCTTTGTGGAAAGTCCTATGTGCGCATAGTGGAATCTTTCTGTGTGAAGGTGGGGACGTAGAGCAATAACTCAAATCTCGAAACATATCTTGGTATTTGTGTTTGATCTACTATCTCTCAACTCTATCTCTCTTATATCTTGCATTACTTTACATTGTTCATATTCATATGCTAGATATAATTTGTCTGCCTACATTTATGTTCAATCAAGAGAGCTTTTAAAGTACCTCAACTATTAGTCTAGAAGAATTTAGAGGAGTAGTTTCAGAGCCTTTCACGAGAAATTCGGGCTCACTCTTGATTACACATAGTGTATTTGTAATTAAGTTTTTAATTTCGTATCATTTGCCCTAGATTAGCTAGTACACCTATTCACCTTCCGTTAGGTGTACTTTCATTTTTTTTGTTCCCTATTTGTTTCATGCATATACACATTCACGTTGCATTGAGGACAATGCATGAGATAAATGTGAGGGAGGATTTATTAACATAGTTTTAAATTTTTTTTTAGACTTCTTTTTAGAAAACTTTTAGATTTTTCTTTTGTATAGAAACTTTTTTCTTTTCTTTTTACAAATCCTTTTGAAATAAGAGAAATAGTTTGATTTATTTTTAAGAAAATTAAGCGGATCTTAGGAATTAAGAAAACTTAAAATTATGAATTCTTAAGAAGAGTCAAAATAATAGATCTTGTTTAAATTTTAGAATAAGAAAGTAAGATTGGAAAGATAATTTGATCTCGAATTTTTTGCCTTAGGTATATGCACTTCACACTTACACAATTTTTTGGGAATGAAACAACGACTGAAAATGCCATAATATATATATATATATATATATATATATATATATATATATATATATATATATATATATATATATATATATATATATATATATATATATACACATATATATACACACACACACACACATATATACACACATATATATACACATACACACACAGATATATATATATATATATATATATATATATATATATATATATATATATATATATATATATATATATATATATATATAATGATAATGAAAATCACTTATTGAAGCTGGGTAGTTATGCCTTAGGAAGCACGATTATTCAAGCCTAAAATGGTGGATAAAAAAAATATCCCCTTTAGTTTTGTGATCATGTTACTCGAGTCCTTAAGCCCAAGGGATGTTTTCTCATCTGGTTCCCTAAAACCATCTGGTTTGAAAATAACCGGCTAAAGGATCACTACTCGGGTAAGCTAGAAAGTCTAAGAAAATTAAGGGAAGAAGGAAAAAAATAATATAAATAAATGGCATGAAAGTTAGAGTCAATATCCAAAAAACTTCACAGTTCATAAAGTGCATATTTTTCTAAGAGTTTTATGAAACATCAAAGAATCGATTCAATTTTAAATTCTTGTATTTGATTTATAACAAGATTTTGCATTTAGACTGAGTTTAAAGAAGAATAATTTATGGTTAACCTATGACTTTGGATCACTTAAATTTTCATAAAATTATTTCAACACTTTTCTTTATTTCAAAATGCGTTTTCAAAATACTAACATTTGATTTCTTTCTTTATGGATTTTGTGAGTGTAATCTGCTAAAAACACTTAGGAGACAAAATTCCTTCTCTAGGAGAACTTAGAGGTTTTACGGCTTGTTGCACACGCTCAGTGCAATCGCGTCACTTGTGAAAGTGGTGTAATAATCTTCTTAATTAGTTTTTCTATTTTTCTCGGGACGAGCAAAAGATAAGTGTGGGGGTGTGATTAGTCTCTAAAATTGCATATTTTATAAGACATCTTCACATTTATTCATTATTAAATTCTATTAATAACACCTCTCTTGTATGTTTCTAGGTCAATGGCATGAAATGAAGAAGAAGACCGAAAATTCCATTATTTGGTGATTTAAAGCCTACACATATAGCCATTGACTTTGGAATGTTGTTTTATCAAAATCAAGTGCCCATATCTAGAAATCAGGGGCTACATCTGACATGGGAGCAAACCAAAATGACGTGACAGAAGGCACTGCAGCGCGGCGCCTGCTCGGCTGCGAAAACGCGATAGCATGGAGCCGTGCATCGAGATTCAACGCTTGGCCCCGGGACACCCTCCTGGTGCCCTCCGGCCTATAAATACCCTGGGATTTTCAGAGCTCAAAAGAGGAGAGTTTTAGGGTTGTTTTTTTTCATGTATGTAGTTTTTAGGGTAGTTTAGATTATTTGTTTTTCTTCTTCCTCTTTTGTATTTTCATTTCTTATAGATCATGTAATAGGGAAGAGAGTAGTACATAAGATGAAAGCAAGAGTGCTTGTAATGGAGGGTGATACTTCATGAAAGGTTCTCTCTTTATCTCTACTTGTTTTCTTCTCTCTAACTCTTTACTTGTTTAGCTCATTTTTCTTTTCATGGCAACTAACTACTAACCACTAACTATGCTAACTCATTACTTGATAATCCATATGAGTCTAATGGCCTTTACTTAGGCTTGCTCTTGCAAGAGCCATTGATGGCTCATGATGATGGATTCTAACACTCTAACATCTAACTCTTTAACAAGTTACTATTACTTTATTCCATACTTGTTCTAGTTAGTTTTGATGGTTTAAGTATAGCTTGCACTTGTTTGTTAAGTTTGGATGTGAAAGTGATCTTATGAGCCATGCTTTATAAAGCTCTTGAATTAAGGACTAGTGATGACCAATGATACATGTGAGGCAACTATCACTCAGAGGTTAGCATGTTAGTGGAACTATTATAGTTAGTAGCCATGAGTATTATTTCCTTTTTACTTTGTTTTAAAAATATATCAAAAACACAAAATTTACAACAACTCTTCTATGTTTCCTACTTCTGTGTTTTCACCGTATTCTTCTTATTCTTTGTTTTCTTTTCTTTTGATTCTTTAAAATATTGAAGAACATTTAACACACATGTGAATCGACCGGTAAAGCTTCTATCATTTTCCGTCCTAATAGATTCGACCTGTTTAGCCATAATACTATAACGGAAGTATCGAGGAAGCCAAAGCACGCACTTTTAACTCGTGATTTCAAACATACACTTTTTGTGCGCCGTTTTCAACCGATCATATATCAAGCATATAGAGATGAACAATAAAACTATGCAAGATATATAGACACAAGTGAGAGAGAGAGATGAGCAATCGGAAAAATGGAAGATTTGTATCAAGGTTCGAGCACACTTGCTTTATGTCCCCGTCTTCAACACTATGAAGGATTTTTACTATAACGATCCCGCAAGATCACTCGGTGCCGTAACAGCAACAACGAGCTCCCTCAAAACCATTTGACCCACAAGTCCCTTACTTGTTCCTGCAAGAACAACACAGGCAAACTCACTAGCTTATCAAGGTCGCACCTCTATAACCTCCCAATACAAGGGGTGGAACATTTGTGATCACTTCTCTCGATCACAAAAATAACTCTCACAAACAAGTGATCCTAGAGGATAGATATGACTATGAAAAGTTCAAGCTTGTATGAGAAAAACAAAATAGATTTGAAAGTAAAAAATACAAGAAATCCTTTTGAAAAATACAAGAGATACACTCTTGATAAACTCTCTTTTGATATAGAATTGAAGCTCTAAAATTTTGTTGAAAAACATCTGTGAAAAACAGGAAATAGCTCAAGAAAACACTTCTCAAAATCTTGCTCAAAACTGGCCAAAAGACCACAATTTATAAGGGTTCAGAAAACTAGCTATCGGGCACAGTTTTCTGGCCAGATTGACCTGCCGGGACCGGCCGATTGACCGGCCAACAATCATATTTCAGATCGTTGGGGTTGCCGGTCGACCACTCGGTCGACCGCACCCAGGTTAATGCCCATCGGTTGACCGCTTGGTCGACCATGGTCAAAACCAGATAGCATGTCTCCCTAGTCGGTCGACTGGGGCCAGATCCAGAGAGCAGCCTCTCTGGATCGGTCGACCGTCCAATCGATCGGCATTAGGCCAAGGGTTTGTGCACTAACTATGCACATCGGTCGACCGCCAGTAGCCCAGAAATCGGGTTTTAAGGATTGAAAACTTTGACTTGTAAAACCTTAAAAATTTTATTTAAATCCCATAAAATCTAAAAAAATAGGTTCATTGAAATATTTTGAAGCACAAATATGTGTGATCAAAAATCAATACATATTACAAACAAATTGAACCATTTTTGAGAAATAGAATTTTAAGCTTAAACCGAAAACCGTATTTTTCAAAAATAAACTTCTAAATGAAAAATCTATGTTTCAAAACCTGTTCTAATACAAAAATAAGATATTTAAATACTTTTGAAGCATAGTATGTATGAATATGATCTAATACACATGTAAGATGAAATATACTTCTTTTCGATAATAAGCTCAAAAATAAGTTCAACTTTAACAAAACTTAAAATCATGAATTAGAAACATCAAAATAAATTTTCTAAACATTATGAAGCATCAATGAGTATGGATGAAACCTAATACACATATAAATTATGTAAACTTTTTTGGATGAAATCTATTCATGAAACATAAAGATGTTTTCTTTGAAGACCAAAATCAAAATTGTATTTTTTAAAAACTAAAACTATTTAACATGAAATCAATATATAAATTTTGTGTGTATGTAAATGAGCTTGAGAAATTACAACTAATCTACCTTTTACATTTTATCTAAAAATAAAAAACTTAACCCTTACAAACATGACACAAGTCTTGAAAATCTTCTTTTTCATCTTGACTTGGTCCAAAACTTGATCCATGACGTAGACTCCTCTTGAGTACTTGATGCGATTTTGAAGCGCGAGCACTTGAATCAACACACGTGTTAGCTTCAAAACTTGACTTTAAATATTTTATTGAAGCTAAACACCGACTAAGATCTTGATTAAATATCTGAAACTTATTAAACATAAGATCATTAGTATTATAACTACATGAGTTAATCATCATCAAAACTAGAGTGATGGGCCTTTGGGCCAACAATCTCCCCTTTTTGATATGACATAATTCATAGGTTATATATGCATGAATTAAAGATAAGCTTCATAGAAAGTCTCCCTTAACTCATGCATAGCAAAAATAAATAAATATTCATTGAAAGCACATAAACAAATAAATATACATGCATAAATATAACACATAGCGTGCATATAAAAACTCTAAATTCTTCTCCTCCTTTTTGTCAATTCATCAACAAAGGGGTGAAGAAAAACAAACAAGATAAATGTATATAAGATATAAATTCATGAAGAGGAGAGACTACAAAGTGAACTCCATTGCATACATGCATTACATGGAGAAGGGATGACTAGACCCTAACCATATAAGCATAATATACAATGTATAGATGGAGATGTTAAGCTCCCCCTACACACGTGTACCACATAAAGAAGAGAGGTCAAGCTCCTAAATATGAAAAATACACTCAATATGAATCTATATATGAGGGACATGTTAAGCTCTCCTTGCATATAGGCAATACAATCAAACAAATTTTGAAAATTTTTGATACTACTTAAAACAAAATTTGAAGTTATTTGAAGTCAATATCTGATACCAATTGAAATTAAATAGTAGTTTACAAAACAAATATTGATATTACTTGTAGATTAACATGAAATCCTTTTAAGTTATATAAAAAAAAATTCTTTTTTTTTGAAATAACAACATAACACATGCATAAGCTTGTAAAAATACCAATTAACATTTAGAATTAAATCAAGCTTAACATAAAATAATTTGTGCTTTAAAAAAATATATGGACATTATAAAATAAGCACAATCAAAATCATATATATATGCATGTATGAGAATAAAAATACCACTTAAAATTTGATGCATACATATATAAAAAACAAATATGAGTATACAAAAATATGGAATAACATTAAAATCATATATAACTCATAACATCTACCCTTTCATGCACATGTTAAAGAGATATTCAATAAGACACACACGGCATGGTCGCACAACCAATCGCCCTTATAGAGTAGAAGTTTTCAAAATTAAGTTTTTAAAAATAATTATAGATTGAAAATACTACCAAATGAAGAATAAATAACTAGTTTAAAATAGTTTTTGAAAAACTAGTTAAAGATCCTTTAAAACATGAAACTAAATTATATATTTCATGAAACATGTATATTATACAAAAATTGACACTCAAGATCTATAAAGTACATATATGCTCATGAAAATAAAATCATGAGTAAACAAAAAAATGTGAGTATATGCATGGAGATAAGGTAATGAAGCTCAAAAACATATAAATTCCTTTTTTTTTTTAAAATGACATATCATATAGCTTATGCAAGAGTCATCAAAATTAAGACATATAATGTATGATCAAACATAAATTGAGTACACAAATGAAATAGATCATATAAATCATATATCTCAAAAATTGTACATGTAAATGCATATGAACGTGATGGACATATAAAATAAAAATCGGCATGTAAATTTACTCGAAAATATAAAGAAAGTTTTTCAAAAATACATGCATAGATAATAACCAATTAACTCAACATTAAGCACCAAATAGCATATGATTGAGTCTAGGTCACTATACTAGCATATAAATATTTAAAAATATTTTTAAAGAGGAGGAAGAAATGGTTACCAAAATCGATGTAGCCAATTCATTTATCCAAAACATGAGGTGGTCCTCCCACCATGCTTTCTTGATAGTGATGCATCAAATAGGTGTGTCCTTTAAGCTTCAAATGTATCACCACTAAGGCATCAATGCTCTCACGTTTTGTGAGAGCCCACACCTATATCAAAAATAAGAAGTGGGGACTTTGGTACCCATATTTTCTTTTTGGGTCCATGGGGGTTAGAAACAATAGGAACCCAAACATTTTTATGTGCAGAATTTAAATGATTTATTCTATCAAAGCAAAATCATGCAAGATGGCCTTTGCGGCCATAATGTGCACATGTGTACACTCTAGCATACATATGATTGTGACGTGTCTGAGCATGGTGTGCACGATATGTATGCCATGAAGTATGCGCATGAACATGTGGAATTTTATTTCTTGCAAAACATGAATTCCAATTTAGAATGATCAATAGCACATTGGCTCAAAGTGGAGCCCAAACAATCAATGTTCTTCTTTAATATACAAATATCTTTTTCAATCAAAGAAGAAGCAGCATGAGAAACATGAGAAATAAATTTTTTTCTCTTTAGAAATATTTTTTCTTTTAAAACAATTTTCTTTTTCAAAAGCTGATATTCATTTAAAATAGCTTTCTTTTCTTTTGAAATAGAATCAATTTTGTTTATCAAAGAATTGTTTCCTTCAAAAGCAACATTCAATTTTGAAGATAAGAA
Organism: Agave tequilana; assembly: GCA_038442645.1. Lineage (NCBI taxonomy): Eukaryota > Viridiplantae > Streptophyta > Magnoliopsida > Asparagales > Asparagaceae > Agave > Agave tequilana. The sequence continues at coordinate 45,298 of JAVJIF010014951.1, forward strand.
ACATTCTCCTTTTTTAAAAATTCATTTTCCATCAATAAAGTTTTATTTTCTTTCAAAACTAAATGTTTTCCTTCTTTTATCAAATCATATTTTTTAAGAAATTTTTGACAAAACGATGCAAGGTCATCATATGGCATCTCATCATCATCATCAAGCTCGGAGTCAGAATTTACCTCAAGGGGGTCATCCCCTTGGACCATGTAGCACATGGTGAAAACATCACTTCCTTCATCCGAGTCACTCTCGTTATGATGTGGCATTTGTTCCACAAGAGAGAGAAGAGTGTTCCAAACTACAAAAGCCGATTCAATATTAGAAACCCTAGATAAATATTCATCATTTAGTGTTATCTTTAGAGCATGGATGGATTTTGTATTAGCCTCAAGATGTTTTCCATTAATAAAATATGAATCCTTAATAGTGACAAAATAGACATGAATACCTAGGGCTTTTAGGTACATGGACATCTTAACTTTCCATGTTTGGAGGTTAAGAATGTCAAACATGGGAGATGTCATGAAATCCATGAGTGTGTGTACAAATATTGTGATTAGTTAAAATAGGATCTTTAACTCTAGGTTGTTAGACTCAAATCAAGAGCATTAAGCTCTGAAACCAATTATAGGTCATCTAGAGGTGGGTAAATAGGTGACTAGATAAACAAATGCAAAACTAATGCAGAATAAAAAACTATTTATGCAAACTTAAATTATTATGCTAACACACCAAGTATAACCAAAGAGTGTAGCTGAATTCCCAGTGAAGAGCTCTGAACTATCTTCTCAAGATTATGCTAACACCAAATATAACGAAAGAGTGTAGCCACTATGACTCTCCTGGTTAAATACAAATGTGAGCACACAAACAACCCAAGCATATATGTCAATTGAGCACAAGATATATCAAGCATATAGAGAAAAACAATAAAAGTATGCAAAATATATAAACACAAGTGAGAAAGAGAGAGATGAGCAATCCAAACATGGGAGATTTGTTTTGAGGTTTGAGCACACTCGCTCTACATCCCCGCCTTCAACACTATGAAGGATTTTCACTATAACGATCGGTGTCACAACACCAACAACGAGCTCCCTCAAGAACTCTTAGACCCGCAAGTCCCTCACTTGTTCCTGCAAGAACACCACACGCAAGCTTACTAGCTTGTCGAGGTCGCACCTCTACAACTTCCTAATACAACGGATGGAACACTTGTGATCACTTCTCTTGATCACAAAACACTCTCACAAACAAGTGATCCTAGAGGATAAATATGACTATGAAAAGCTCAAGCTTGTGTGAGAAAACAAGATAGATTTGAAAGTGAAAAACACAAGAAATTCTTTTAAAAAATACAAGAGATACACTCTTCATAAACTCTCTTTTGATATAGAATTGAAGCTTTGAAATATTATTGAAAAACTTTTGTGAAAGATAAGAAAATAGCTCAAGAAAATACTTCTCAAAATCTTACTCAAAACTGGCCAAAAGACCCCTATTTATAAGGGTTCAAAAAACTAGCCGTTGGGCACAGTTTTCTGGCTAGATTGACCAGCCGATCGACCGGCCAACGATCATATTTTAGACCGTTGGGGTTGCCAGTCGACCGCCCGGTCGATCGCATCCAGGTCAATGCCCATCAGTGGACCGCTCGGTCGACCGTGGCCAAAACCAGATAGCAGGTCTCTTTGGTTGGTCGACCGCTCGGTCGACCGGGGCCAGATCCAGAGAGCAGCCTCTCTGGAGTCTGGTCGACTGGTCCTATGGCCAAGGGCTTGTGCACGTTCTATGCACATCAGTCGACAGCTCGGTCGACCGAGCCCTGCTTCGGTCGACTACTAGTAGCGCAGAAATAAGGTTTTAAGGATTGAAAATTTTGACTTGTCTTACAAATTTTATTTAAATCCCTTAAAATTCACAAAATTAGGTTGATTGAAATACTTTGAAGTACAAATATGTATGATAAAAAATCAACACATATTACAAATAAATTGAACTATTTTTTAGGCATAGAATTTTAAGCTTAAATAGGAAATTGTATTTTTCAAAAATAAACTTCTAAATGAAAAATCTATTTTTCAAAACTTGTTCAAATACAAAAATAATATATTTAAACACTTTTGAAGCATAGTGTGTATGAATATGATCAAATACACATATAAGATGAAATACGCTTGTTTTTTACAATAAGCTCAAAAATAAGTTATAACTTTAATAAAACTTAAAATCAAGAAGTAGAAACATAAAAATAAGTTTTTCTAAATATTATAAAGCATCAATATGTATGGATGAAATCCAATACACATATAAACTATGTAAACTTCTTTTGTTGAAATCTTTTCATGAAACATAAAGATGTATTCTTTGAAGACCAAAACCAAAACTGTATTTTCTAAAAACTGAAAACATTTAACATGAAATCAATATATAAATATTGTGTGTGTGTAAATGAGCTTGAGCAATCCACAACTAATCTATCATTTATATTTTATCTAAAAATAAAAATCTTAACACTTACAAACACGATACAAGTCTTGAAAATCTTCTCTTGAAAATCCTCTTTTCCATCTTGAATTGGCCCAAAACTTGATCCATGAGCTAGACTCCTCTTGAGTGCTTGATGTGATCTTGAAGCGCGAGATTTTGAATCAACACACGTGTTAGCTTCAAAACTTTACTTCAACTCTTTTATTGAAGCTAAACACGACTAAAATCTTGATTAAATATCTGAAACTTATTAAACACAAGATCATTAGTACTATAACTACATGAGTTAATCATCATTAAAACTAGAGTGATGGGTCTTTAGGCCAACAAAAATCACACACACATATACATTCATGCACAGAGAGTGAGAGAGATAAAGAGAGAGGGAAACACACAGAGAGAAGGAGAAGAACATACACACATATACACATTCACACAAAGAGAGAGAGAGGGGGAGATTTCGGCAAGGGTGAAGAGGCAACGGCGGCGGGCAGCACAAGGAGGACAGGCGCGACATAGCAATGGTGGTCATGCTCAATGGAGGGCTTGGCGCGTAGGGGGTGAGATGGTGGCTACCGCATGGGGTGCTGCCGTGGTGGTTGACAGTGGGGAAAGGAGGCAACTCGGGTGGCGCTCGACAGTGGTTGTGCGAGGATGGAGATGGTGTCCCAAAGTGGAGGGAAGAAGGCAGTATTGAGCATAGGTGGAGCGGCCACGGGGGTCGCCGGCAGTGATGGTGTGACCTCGAGTACGAGAACGGCGTGCTAATGAGGAAGGAAGAGGCCACAGAGATGCCTCTAGCTTTGGTGACGATCTCGGGGTGATGGCGACAGTGGAGGTCGCAGTGGGTGACGAGGCTAAGGAAGCATCACACAAGAGCAGGGTGGAGGGAGGAGGAACAGTCAAGGGTGTTGGCCTCGGTATGGTAGCGCATGTGAAGGAGGGGGATGGTGGTAATGGAGTTCTTGATGAAGATGGGAAAAAGAAGAAGAGGTGAAGAAGAGAAGCAATTATGTTGATGGAAGGACGGTGGACATGATGACTGGCGGCGATCTTGGGCACATGCGGCTTTTGTTGAAGGAGGACGTGGGGGTGAAGGAGGAGCTTATGATTGTGATGGGTTGCTTGGTGGAGGCAGCTGTGGAAGGAGGAAGAGAAGAATATAGATTATGGTTAGGGTATTATTAGGATTAGGGTTAGATGATAAATATATAGGAATAGATAGAGGGGATGGGCTTGGTTCATGGGCTGATTTTAGGCCAAAAGAAAAATAGGAAAAAGAAAAGAAAAAATGAGAGAGAGAAGAAGAGTGGTTGGGCTAACTGCTGGGCTGGGCTCTAGGGCTTAGGAAATAGAAAATAATAATAATAAGTATAATAATAATTAAAACAACAATAGTAATAATAACAATCATAATAATCATAATCATAATAAAATAATATTAGTAACAACAACTAATAATAATAACAATCAATAATAATAGTAATAATAATAGTAATTAGTAATTAAAAATGTTAAAAGTAATAATAGTAATAATATATAAAGTCAAATTAACGTTTAATATTTCAAAACAATTTGTATATTTAATAATAGTAAGTCATAAATCAACTTAATTAATAATAATAATAAAATAATAAGTAAAGCCAAATAAATATTATAAACAAATATTAATACCGTATTATTAACTAGGGATATTACAATTCATTTCGTTTCTCCGATTCTTTTGTCCTTGTTGAATTTCTTTTTAGTTTTAAATTAATTATCTTTTCTTGTGCATTCATCTCTTTTTTGTCTAGAAATTTTAGTTTTTAGATAGTTTGCTTTTTCTTCTTTATTTTTCATATATTTGACATCTACAACCAACTATTTCTTAGCAGAATTAGGAAAAACTCAGTTTCATAATTTGTTTGGCCTTAACCTCATCCAGATCAGCAAAAAGCAATCAGACAAATTGGATTATTCTTCTTATATAATTTTTTTCTCTTTTTATCTTTTTCTCAGATCCAGACGTTGTTCTTCATCGCTTGGCCAAGGGAGCGTTCTTTCCGTTGCAGGTGAGTCTCACCACGAGCGACTTCTGTACTATGAATTATTCGATCTCGATCTCGAGACGATAGATGTGATTGAATTGAATCGATCACATAGCAGGGAGAGAGTCATAGTTAAATATTGCGCATTTTTGTGAGGACTGCAATCATGGTCGCAATAATAATAAAGACTCAAAAATAAGACATTTTTGTAAGGGTTGCGATCATGATTGCAATCTTAATAAAGAGGACTGTGATCATGGTCGCAGTCCTATAAAAACTCAATAATTTTGTGAGGACTGTGATCATGGTCACAATCCTAATAAAGAGGATTGCGATCATGATCACAGTCCTAAAAAGACTCAGAAATATGATATTATTGTGAGGATTGCGATCATGGTCGCAGCCTTATAATGACTCAGAAAATGACATTTTTGTGAGGACTGCGATCATGGTCACAATCCTAAGACTAAAAAATTTGCATTATTTTGAAGATTGCGATCATAATCGCAGTCCTCAGCTTAGTACTGTGGGGGTATTTAAGTTTTTTTCACCGCTCTAAAACAAGCTGAACAATGCTTCTGCGCTCGACAAACTGGCGCACGACCTTAATAGTGTTCTGCGCTTAACACGTGGGGTTGCACACTTTCTTTAAAAAAGGAGGTGGCGGAAGCGAATTAAATTTTGTGAGTGAGTATTTTCATAATTACGGTTTGACATAGGTGGCTGAAATGAAATCCCCCTATTTGACATCCTTATCGGTTTGTTATTCTAAGAATTTGATTGGTTTCCTTTATTAGAATGCAAATTTAAGTTGACACTGTAATCTCATACCGAGTTTTCTTTTATATTAAATTTAATTCTAATTTGATATGAATCTATTTTTTTTACAAGTATCCTAATAAAATTGAACCTCCATTTTATATTAAACTGAAATTATGATTTGATTAGAATTTTCTTACAACTATTCTAATAAGCTGAAACTCCTTTTAACTATTCTAATTTAAAACTCTAGATTTTGAATAGAGATTTCATTAGAACTTCTAATTAAATTGAATTTTAAGTAATTATTTGGCTATTTCTTGAATACGGGAGTGCATCTAGCTATAATTTGATAATACCTATTTTGAAAAATCTAATTATACTTTGTAAGAATAAGTTTATTGGACATTGAAAACATAAATTTTGTTTCGATTAAATACATTTCGTTAATTAGATATATTTCTATTATTTGTATATTTTAAATGTTTAATCTAAGAGTCCCCTTTATATTAAATTTGAACTATAATTTTACTCGGACCTAATTTTTATGTAAGAATTCTACTAAAGTTGAAACCTCGTTTATGATAAATTTAAATTGTAATTAGATTTTATTAAAAACTTAAAAAATTAAAACTCTTAATCGTAAATAGAGATTCAGTTAAAAGTTCTAATTACATTGAGATATTAATTTTAATTATTCTTGATCAAGAGAGTAGATGGAATTATAATTATTAATAATTTCTATGAAAAATCTAAATATTTTCAAGTTAGATCTTTTCCTCCATAAATTAATTATATTGGGATATATGTATATATATGTGTGTGTGTGTGTGAGATAGACTTGTATAGTTCTGGAAGGATTCGAGCCCGAATTCTTTTCACTCAAATATAATCATACATCATCTGAATACAAGATCCATTCTATTGAAGTTGATCTATATTATTTCCAGTATAAATCAAAAATCAAGTATTTTAAATATTTTTTGCCCATGCATCAATTAGAGAAAACAGACGGTTTATATAGTGAGTTGGTTAGTTTAATGGTGTAGAACATTTGAAACCTAACAAAATTGGTTTGTAGGGGTTTTAAATGTTTGATCATGATCAAACGGCCGGATCGAGAATTTTTATATTTAAATACATAGATCTACCCAACTCACTATTTTTGACCATCCATTTTGCGCCACTTGATGGATAGGCCAAAAGTATTCAAAACACTTGATTTTTAATTTTTAGTTACTTTAAATAATATAGATCAACTTCAATAGAGTGATTCTTGTATTTAAATATCGGATGTTGTTAATTAAGTGGGAAGGATTCGGGTTCAAATCCTTCAGGAACTACGCAAATATATATATATATATATATATATATATATATATATATATATATATATATATATATATATATATATATATATATATATATATCAGAAATATGTATATCAGCCGACAGCTGAGAGTCCCTCTCAGCCTGCGGTGACGTGGCACATCATGAGCCACATAATTCGACAATCTAAAATGACGTCCCGCTTTTAAAAATAATTGAAATTACTAAAAGCCCTATCGTTTGTCTTTTCTTGGAATGATTATTAGTTTTATATTCTTTATTATTATTTTTTCTCCCCTTTTATATGTTTATCTCTTTGTGTCTCCTCACGCTGTCAGATCTTGATCGCTGTCATGTAAAATAAATGGTTTGAAGATGAAATTTCATACTGCGACTATGATCACAGAATTCAATTTTATCTGTCAATTTATTATTATGAATGCGAACAAAAGTCGCAGTCCAATTAAAATTTATTAATAAAAAGGCTGTGACCTTGGTCGTAAAAATAAAAAATAAGTTATAAAATAATGCGACCAAGGTCGCAGTGTTATCAGACAAAACTTTTCAAAAAGACTGCTATTACATAAGACTGCGACCAATGTTGTAGTCTGCGGTCGCAGTCTTCTAACCATCTTAATTGATTAACTTTTGAGACCTCGTTCACTGCTTCAATTGACTATGTCTTTTGTTTCATAAGAATGCGATCATGGTCGCAATATTCTATTTAGATTATTTAATAAAAAATATTATGACCAAGGTCGCATTGTTATCAAACAAAACATTCTCTTTTCGCATTGTTATCAAACAAAACATTCTCAAAGAGACTGCTGTTACATAAGACTACGACCGAAGTCGTAATCTTCTAATCATCTTAATTAATTAACTTACGAGATTATTGTCACTGCTTCAATTGACTACGACTCTTATTTCATAAGATTGCGACCACTGTCGCAGTATCCTATTTAGCTTAGCAATGTAAAAAAAAAATACTGCGACCCTAATCGAAAAAATAAAAAAAAGGCTGCAACACTGTGACCAAAGGTCGTAATATAAAATAAAAATAAATCTAAAAAGTGAAAATGATATTAAAAATTTAAATCCAAAATTTTTCTTTTCAGAAACTGCGACTTCGATTGCAGTTTCAGAAAACAAAAAAATAAAATAAAATAAACTATTTCAAGTCGCAGTAATAGTTATTGTGATTAAAACAACTTTCAAAAAAAAAACTTGAACATTAATGCAACCATGGTTCCATTCTTTTAAAATAATGTTTTTATCTAAAATTTAGTAATCAAGATCTGTAATTTTTTTTATTTGAAAAACTTAAAATTTTCAGATCTGTAAATTTTTTAGTGGAGGAACAGTTGAAGTCAGGTTAAAAGTGAAACCGATGGTATTTTAGTCATTGGGTAACGAAAAGTGATTGAGGGTCTTCTTATACCGCCTAAATTTCGAATAACAGGCGACACTCATTGTTATTATTATTGTAATATTAGGTTATCCTATCCATTACTTGTATATGGTCTCCGTGACACTGTAATTACTCCTGACATTCTTATTCTGTTACATTGAGGCAACTCAAGTTGTATGAGCTCAAGTTATGGTGACATGGGATCTATGGTATATATATGAGGGTTTCTTTGTTTGGATTAATCCCTCGACATATCAATCTCATGAATCCAAAGTCTAAGCCTATACAACTAGTTTTGTCCACTCTTGTATTTAATATATTACTTGATGTCTTATCTTTTGCTTTTGTGTACCTATGTTCACAATTCAGTTTCGGTGCATGCTTTCTTTACTCGGAGTTATCGTTATGCATGTTCTAGTTTGATTCCTAGTTTTTTATTGATTTCCTGATTTCCCTTCATGTTTCTAATCAACACCTATACTTGTTTGCCTGAATCACATCACTTGATTCTGTACATGTGTGTCTGACTATGCACGCCGCTTGGCATTCACCTCATCACTCGTTGAGGAGTTCTGACTCCCCTGGATTTACATGTCCAGATCCCAGAGCTTGAAACTTGTGAATTCTCCCGGTTGCTGATCAGAAATGCGTAGCGATAGCGTGAATCATCGGCAAACCGTTTGAGGCACTATCCTTCCAGACCCCCTGCACGGCTCTTGAGTTTCCCATTATGACTCGTGAGCGCATTTTGTACAGTTCATAATTGTATAGCTCTTTGTATTCTTGCATTTACGCCTATCAGTGATATGTAATATTCTTGTAATATTGTGACACATCCTGTGATAACTTTGTAATTGTACTCATATGTTGTAATGTATAATGCATCAAGTGCTTTCGTACTCTGATTCTTTCCTGTACTGATACTTAGCATATATATGTGAGGGTATTTTGACCTACGTATATACGTCGTAGTAACGTTTCCGCACCCGTAGGATCAGGGCGTTACATAATGGATGTACATGATTAATCAATTGATTGACGTGTGTTTCTCTTTGAAGCGGGGAGAATCCATCCAATTGTTTTAGCCCAGCTCGCGAGTATTGAAGTATGAAAATTAAGTGAACTTGATTAATCCATGAATTAATGTTTTGTATGCATAATTTTTATTGAGGGATTTCATTTCAACCACCTATGTCAAATCATAATTAAAAAAACTCACTAACAAAATTTAATTCACTTCAGCAAACCTCTTTTTTTAAAGAAGGGTGCATGGTTAAAAGACTTAAATGCCCCTCCATAGTATTAAGCTGATCGCTGTCCTCACAAAAATGCTCTATTTCTGAGTCTTTATTAGGATTGTGATTATGATTGCGGTCCCCATGAAAAAAATATCATATTTCTGAGTCTTTATGATCGCAATCCTCTTTATTAGACTGAGTCCATGATCACAGTCCTAAAAAAAAAAAATCATGTTTCTAAGTTTTTATCGAATTGCAACCATGATCGCAGTCCTATATATTAGAATTGTGACTCTGATCGCAGTCCTCATAAAAATGCCTTATTTTTTAATTTTTGTCTCTAGTCCTCACAAAAACACAATTTTCCACCCTATATTGAGACTATGATAATGATTGTAGTTCTCACAAAATGCCATAATTTTCAATTAATAAATGGAATCACGGTCCTCACAAAGGACATCGATCATGAGTCGCAGTTCTTATATCAGCATTGTCATCATCAGCAGACCTCCCTCCCATTCACCAACATCGAATGATCCACAATGCTTCCCAGATCTAAATACCACATCGATTACAAAAACAAACAAAACTCATCGCGAGCACGAACAAACGGGATCTGTAAAAGATCGATCAGAAAAAAAATTTGTTTTGGGGGCTCCACCTCTGTTTGGAAAAGGAGAAGAGTTTACTCAAGTCAGAGATAGAGAGTTTTAGAGTCAACCTTCTTGTTGGATTGTAGTGCTCGAAACTCCGAAAATGTATGTTTAATATGCTCCTTCCAAATCACCGTAATAGCATAGGCTATACGGGTCGATCCTCAGGGAGAGCTCACGATAAAAGCTTTGCGGTTATGAATCAAAGAGAGAGAAAGCGAAGATTCTTCTATGTTCAAAAGAAAAACATGGAAAAGTAAAAGAAGAAATTTTTGTGATTTGGTTGCATGGAAAGAAAAACCGATGGAAAAGAGAATGAAAAAGAACTTTGGAAAGTTGTCTTGCTAGAAAAGAAAACTAGTGAAGGAAGCTTTTGGAAAACTTTAGAATGAGAAAGGCCATGACTAGCTAACTTTACTAAATTGCTAACTTACTAAGCTCATGGGTGATGCATGCCTCATGTGGATTCATTGGCAAGAGATATGACTTGCTTGTTAGGTCAAGTATGTCCCACTTGGAAGATGAGTGTTCTTCTCGGTCTTAGCTTGTAGCCTCATTGATTCATCGGCTCCCGAGATAAATTTCATGGTGGAATCAAGGAGTGCTACTCAAAGGGTTGCTAAGGAAGAAGATACAAGTTTCATTAGTCATTCAAGGCATATACAAGCTAGCTTTGAATTAAGAAAAGTGTTCTACAAACCATTAGCAAATTTAGGTAATCCATCTCCATGTTCCATCAAGGCACTTGTTCTAAAGACAAGGCTCTAAATGAGGCTCACATGAATCATATGGATGTCTAACAAGCATTTCCCAATAATGAACGCAACTCATTTTCATTGGAGATCAAAAGAGACTTAACATTGCAAGTTAGAAATTAGCAATCACCCAAGAGTTAGAAGTTAGCAATGTTAGTTGTTAGCTAGTCATGTTAGAGAGAGTTAGCTATCCATTACAAGAGAAAGCAAGCAACAATTCATGGCAAAAGTAGAAGTGCAAATGAAGTAAAGCAAGAAGAAAGTAAAGCAATGCACTAGAAATCTTAAAGAAGAGAAGAAAGCTTGATTAATCCTTGCTTTGAAAAGATGTCACCACCTTGCTTACAAGCTCTCAAACACTTTCTTTTCTCTCTTTTACAGAATCTCTAGGAGGAAGAAGAGAAATACATAAGAACTAAAAACCTAGAGAGAATCCCTACACTCCCTCTCAAAATACAAGTTCTTTCCCCTAGTCTCTCCTCAGTCTCTCGTACTGGCCCTGATGGTCTATTTATAGGCCTCAGAAGAATCAGCTCCCAAATCTGAACCGTCGGATCAAATCTCAGCCCCAACGGCCAGATTCCTGCCGCGGAAACGCGGCCAGAGCCGCGTTTCCGCGGCAGAATCTAGGCCGTTACGCCAGCGATTTCTGTTGCTGGTTTGTTACAGGTTGTTATCCGCGTTGGCGCTTCTAGAAGGCTGACTGGGCGCACAGATGAATCTAGAAACTGGGCTATTCTTTTGGGCTTCTCTTTAGGCCTTTAATTAATCCTTTATTTTTGATTATTTACATGGATTTGTGGGCCTCTTCTCCATTAAAATATGGACCTGCAAAAATAGAGAGAAAAGGAGAAAAAAAACCAATTTTTATTGATAATATGCATAATATAGAGGTGGAAGATGATGCAAAAATGAACTATAATCACACCCCCATACCTAGCTTTTGCTCGTCCCCGAGCAAAAAGAAAGAAAAAGAAAATCCTAACTAGATTATTACACCATTTTCGTAGGTGACACGATTGCACTGAGCACGTGCAACAAGCCGTTAAACCTCTAGGTTACCCTAGAGGAGGAGTGTTGTCTCCTAAGGGTTTTCAGCGGATTGCACCCACAAAATCCATAAAGAAAAAGAAAAGGTTTAGTGAAAATTTTGATCCATGTTTTCAAGATTCTTACTTGAGTTATAGGTTTCAGGTTACCCTAAACTTGTCATTCCTCTTATAAGCGTCTATTTAGAGTTTTGTTTTTAATTTAGGTTAAGTTTTTAAGGAAAAGGTCAAAAACTAGATTTTGCATCAATCCTAGTATATATACATCTATAAATATGAAGGATCTTTCTTAGACTAAGTTTATTTATTTACTAATATATATATAACATATATATTTTTTCTTTATTTATTTTTATATATATACAATATTTATTTATTTACATTTCCTTACCTTCCTTAGGCTTTCTAATTTACCCTTGTAACGAGCCTCTTACCGATGACTCCCAAACCAGATGGTCCTAGGGCACCAGATGAGAAAACATCCCTCGGGTTCGAGGACTCGAGTAAACTAGGCCACGAAGGAGTTAAGGACTTAACCACTTTTAGTCGTGATTGGCAATGCTTCTTGAAGCATGACTAACCAGCTTAATCAGTGGCTAAGTATTTATTTAGCTACATATTATCTACATATATATATATATATATATATATATATATATATATATATATATATATATATATATATATATATATATTTTCTTTTCTTTTCTTTTCTTTTTATGATATATATATGTAAATAAAGTCACAAAGTCTTTGATTAATCCTTCAATATGTTTAATGTATATATCCTAAAGAAAGAATTAAAATCTAGTAATCTTTCTTATCCTTTATTACTTAACCTAAAAATCCAACAAAACTCCTCTTTTTGACTTATAATTAGAAATCTTAGTTAAGAGCTTCCTTAATTCCTAAAGTCAAGCTTGATTCTTTAAACATGGATCAAAAATTTCTCTTTTTTTTTAATTTTTTATTTTATATATTATTATTATTATTATTTTTATCTTTTTCTATAAAAAAAAGTAAAATCTAAAAGAAAATAGCAAATCTACAAAGAAAGGTAAAATCTAAAAATCCTAAAAAGAAAGATAAAAATCCTAAAAAGAAAGATAAAAATCCTAGGTTAGAATCTACCCCCCACACCTATCTCATGCATTGTCCTCAATGTATGCAAGATAAAAATATGCATGAAAATAGGTAAAGGATAATGATCACTCCCGTCGTCATTTTGGACCAGCAGTGGTGCTAGGTCCAGCCGACTGTGAACGTCTCAGCTCAGCCTCCATACTGTCCAACCTAGAGGATTGCTCCTCTACTTTCTTCCTCAGACGAACCTGCCCCCGAAAGATCTTCTTCATGCCACGCCAGATGGTGGACATGAAGGCACGTGAGTCGGTTGGGGGGTCCTGCTGCCAAAATGCAGGATCATCTCTCTCGTCTAAACTCTCCTCCGTAGAGGACGCCACAGGTACAGTCTCGGGCTGGGCACTAGGTGTCCAGACCGCATGCAAACAACTATTATATGAACTAGTGGGTCTCTCGGGTGCCACAAACACTCGGTCAAAGGAATCAAATACGGCGTCCGGTAGGAAAGTCCTACACAGACGCGTAATCAAAATAGGGTGAGAGTGTTTGGCACCACGGGTGCGGGAAGAGTTGGCTATGATTGCGTGGAAGTTGACCTTATTTAAGCAGACCGTGTGTTGCCGGGTCATCAAATCATGAATTATTTGCAACACAGGGTGATTGAAGGAAGTTGTGTGGTCCAACCCTAAAATGTTACGTTGGATTCAGCGTCTAACGCAGTGTACGTTCCTAAAGGTAGTGCTGGCCTTAAGCCCACGGTCCTGCTCAGTGCAGCGAGCCCCATGAGTGGCATATAATCGATTAGTGGGAGGGATCGCTGTGCTGTGGGTGAATGGGGACATGTGTGTGTTCCTCAAGAAGAGGAAGAGTGATGAACAAGTCGCCCAAGGGCATGTGTACGGTGAATTGGTATGTGTGTGGGTCACAGATGCATGGTCAATATTAGTGTAGAACATAGTCACCAATTCGGGACAATAAAAGGCATCGTTCTCAGAGTTATCGTACACCAACGTATACCAATCCCAAGCCCTAATGCGATCTAAAAACATATGGCCATAGCCGTTCGGATCACACAATATTTTTCCAAAATCTTTCTCAGAAAAAATACTAGGTGCCATGCTTAACAATTGAAATCTAGAACAATAAATTGAGAGATGGAAATTCAAACCACCCTCGGAGTACGTGGGGGGAAAAGTTCGGGTTTGCAGAGGGCACAAGGGACTGATTCTCGGAGATGTGGCACCAGATCCGCCACCAGAAGGAAAAATCGACCGGAGGAAAATTTGGCGGCGCTCCAGAAAGCTCAGGAATGCCGCGGATCTGCGGCTCTAGTCGCGGGAACGCGGCAGGATGGAGGCAGCAGGGGATCGGGAAAAGTCTGAGGGCGGCGCTTTGAAAGAGGGGGGTTCAGATCTAGTCTGCGTTTTGGGTTCTGAGGGAGAGAGACGGGGTAACTAGGATATATATAGGGGGAAAAAAAACTTTGGAAATTCCAATTTGACCCTAAGTTAAAAAGAGGTATTTACAACCCTAGGATCATATGGGAAAGAAGTTGGGGGAAAGTGGACTCTTGGTGCAAATTAGCACTTAAGTCCAAAATCTTTGGAATTTTTATGTTTTTATTGTTTTTTATTTATTTTTATATTTTTATATTTTTTTATTTGTTATTATTTTTTTATGTTTATTTACAAAAGGGTGTCCCAAAAATGATATACAGGGAAATCCGGGAGACTGTACTGATGGAATGGTCACACATAAACTGGGTCGTAAAGACCCGATTCATGAACTTCATGTGACACGAATTCAGTGGTAAGGAATGGCTTCAAACGTTGACCGTTCAGTGAATTTATTGCCATTATTTGGATCAAGAATCTCAATCGCACCGTGTGAGAAGACATTTTGCACAATGTATGGTCCTGACCACCTGGTTCTCAATTTACCAGGAAAAAGGTGGAGTCGTGAGTTGTATAACAGAACCTTTTGTCCTGAGACAAAAAATTTCCGGTGAATGAATCTATCATGAAAGAGCTTGGTTCTGTGTTTTGTGATCCGAGCATTGTCGTATGCCTCATTTCGTAGCTCTTCTAGCTCGGATATTTGCAACTTCCTCAAGGCACCGGCTTTATCCAAATCCAAATTCAGCTGCTTTATAGCCCACATAGCTCGGTATTCTAACTCCACAGGCAAGTGACAAGGTTTTTCAAATACAACTCGATATGGAGACATACCGAGGACAGTTTTGTAAGCGGTCCTGTATGCCCATAAGGCATCAGTGAGTTTGATGGACCAGTCTTTACGGTTTTGTCCAACAGTTTTCTCCAAAATAAGTTTTATTTGTCTATTCGTGACTTCTACTTGCCCATTGGTTTGAGGATGGTATGCCTTGGACAATTTGTGGGAAATAGAGTATTTGCGCATCAGGGCTTCAAAAGCCCGATTGCAGAAATGACTCCCATTGTCACTTATTATCGCACGGGGGGCTCCGAAGCGAGAGATGATATTTTCTCGTAAAACTTGATGACAACTTGGTTGTCATTTGTCCTTGTTGGAATTGCTTCAGCCCATTTCGAAACATAATCTACGGCTACCAAAATGTATTGGTTGCCATAGGACAGAGGAAAGGGTCCCATAAAGTCGATGCCCCAGAGGTCAAAAATTTCGACCTCTAAGATGGGTGTAAGGGGCATCATGTCTTTCCGTGTGATTCGACCCGTCATTTGACACTTATCACATAGTTTGCAGAAAGTGTATGCATCCTTAAAGAGAGTGGGCCAGTAGAATCCACTCTGAAGTACTTTCTCAGCAGTTTTTCGTGGACCAAAATGTCCACCGCAAGCTAGTTTGTGACAAAATGTCAAAACACTCCGATGTTCATCCTCAGGAAGGCACCTTCATATTATTTGGTCAGGACAATATTTGAATAAATACGGTTCATTCCAGAAGAAGAACCGCATTTGACTCATGAAACGGTGTTTGTCCTGGCCTGACCAATGAGAAGGTATTTGTCTGATAGCAAGGTAATTCGCTATGTCAGCATACCAAGGCTCTCCACACATCACAAAAATGTGTTCGTCAGGGAAATCGACATTAATTGGTGTTTTCCATTAGTTTGCAAAGGGGAAAACTTACAAAAAAGAGTTTGAGGAGCTAAATTACAAGTATTCTTAAAAAGATTACAAGTAGATCTCCTCAGAGATTCTGGAGAAGTGTGCCGATAGGAGTCTGGTCAGCGCGCGACCACTTTGTCCCTTTGAAGCGATGAGATTCCCTTCTCGCCTGGTTCCGGGAATCAGAGAATAGAGGATTGGTAGAACCCTCTTGCTACTTCTCAAAACCGCCTTCTGTGAGGAATTCCTTCTCGCCTGGTTCCGGAGATTCCTTGAGGAAAAGAGGTTGTTAGGGTATCACCACCCTGAAAAGAGAAGTATTTCTCCTGAAAGGTCTCTGAATTAGAGAACGCACGGTGCGTTATGAAGAAGTCTGATTCTCCTGATCAGCAGAGGATTGATTTGGGAGCAGAAGCCCACTTTGATTGATCGCCGATCTCTGGATTCCCCTTTTTTTGACCGCCCTTTTTCCCTTGTGCCCCTGGCGGGCTATTTATAGGGAGAGCAAGGGTATAATCGTCCCTTTGAAGATATGGAAACAGATTGAACCGAATCTGTTTAAATCTGGAAAGTAGCCTTGCTGCGAGGCTAGGATAGCTTCTGCGGAGCTAGAAAATGGCAAGTCGGTTGATCTTTTCGATTTGTTTTGATCCCTTCCTTATCGTTAAAGGATTTTCTCTGATCCTCTTACTCGTTTCAAGAGAGTCAAGAGATTGCGGCAATCACCTGCCATATTTGAATCCCGATTGGATTTGATTTGCTTGGATCCGATCTTATCAGGAGATTTGATTGGTCAAAGGTTGACCATAGCAAACTAATAGCGGAGTTGCCCGCTTTGAAGCTCATAGCGGAGCTAGAGGCAACTCTTGGCGAGGTCCGAAAAGAGGCTTTTCGGCGAAGCTATCAGTTAGCTTCCTGGCGATGCTCTTGATGATGCTAGCCTCTCAAACGAGGCTATCTCCTTGGGCTAATGTAATGCTAAATGCTAGCATTTTAGACCTGCTGAGGTCTGCTTAGAAACAATCCGGGTTCACTGTTCTGCTTGCTGGATCAGTGGAGTCCAAACCGCTTCCTTGTCCCTTGGAGGTGGATGAAAACTGGTCTTCAGCTTGTCTGTCGCTAGACATTGTTCGGACCAATGAGAATCTTGTCTTTTTTAAGTGTCAACAAGACCCCCTTCAAAGTTTTCGAGAGTCTGCAATAGCTCAGACTCCGAAATACTTTGAACTGCTGTGATAGTATGTGGAGTATGAACGTCGTCATGATGGTTGAGTTCAGCTTCGCCTTCAATCCTGCTTTGGGATGAATTCGCCGAAGAATTGCACTGGTTCGCGAGTAGCTTCGCGTCGGGGTAGCTCCGCGTCTGGGCTTCCAAAAAAAAATAAGTTCACTTTGGAACTCCTGTTGCCTTTTCAAAGCCAACTGCCGTGGGGCGGTTTACGAGGAGGATCATTCCTTTTTTCGCGCCAATCGAGGGAGATGTTCTCCTATTTGCACATTTCCAAGAAAGGATACTCCCTTTCTTCAAGGCGTCATAAGTGCCTTTTATGAGGGAGACGTTTTCTCCCTTTGCACGGTTCCAAGGGAAAACCGTCCCTTCCATCAAGGCGCAATAAATGCCTTGAATGTGCTCGTGCTTCCACGCTTGGGGTGGTCGCACTCAGGCCATGGGGCCTATAAATAGGACACTTGAGGTCCTCTGAAGAGAAGTGCTTTGCCTCTCTTCTCTTCTCTTGGTTTGAAAGAGATACTCAGATCTCTGAACTAGTGGGAATGCCCACTCTGGTCATTATCCGGCCAAGGACCGGTAAGTCTTGATCATTCAACGACTTCACCGATTTTAGGGAACTCATCTCCCTTGGTTTAGCTTTGACAGCTGCTTTAGGGATTGGCTTCCCTTGCTCTTCATCTTGCACTTGGCTGATCTGCAGAGAAGAATTTCAGCACAGCTTCCCTGTGAAGCTACCATCTTGACTTAATCAGAGAAAGATCACTGCATGTTAAGTCCGCTACACAGGCAGGACTTGGGACTTGGCCTCTTCAACAGTTGAGCCAGTCTTGCCATATTGGTGGGTTGAGACTAGATCCCACAAGATCAGTCTGACTTTGCCATATAGGCGAGGCTAGGACTTGGCGTTTGCTGAGCCAGCCCATGGTTGCTGTGCAGGTGGAGCTTGTCCTCTGCTGAAGTCGGATTGCTTTGCCGCCCAAGAATCTGACTTAATATCTTTGCAGCTTTTTCTGTGCTTGACTGCTAACTTGCTCCAATTTGCCTTGCAGTGAGCTATGCTTGCCAGTCTGGTAACTTGATAGAAGAAACCATGAAATTGCCTTATGCTTCCCCGGTTGAAGCTTTACTTTTAAGCAGGAGGAACAATTCGAGGCAGCGGATGCGCGTCCCAGGGGCTGTTGGCAGCCTCTTATCCGTGATGATTCGTTCTGAGGTGAGGCTGGCTGCCGCCTTTATCGGAGAGGATCCGCTTCAAGATAATGGGCGTCGCCTGTGGGATCGCCGGCATCATTGCCGACTTTCAACTTTGGTGGCCTTTGGGGGCGATCCACTTCAGGAAAGCGGATATCGCGCCTGTTAGATCACTGGTACCACTGCCGATTCCCATTATACGTGATCTATCGTGTTGGCGGCGATAGGTTTTTATTGCCAGGCTTCAACAAAAATGGCCTGGCATGATCTGCCATTTTGTGGAGAAAAATGACCGTGTCCTTGCGGCACCACAGGTTACGGCCTTATGCAGGAGGAAGGCCCTTCTTGTCCCGTTGGTCCAGCCTGGGAGCAGATAAAACCGCTTGTATGCCTTTTATGCAAATGGCCTTGTTAGGCAACTTGGTGTGTTATATGAAACACAACTTTAATGTAATATCAAATGTACCCTTTCTATCAATGAAAGTTCATCTCTTGTTCATTTGATTTTTGCTTGCTTTCATTGGGAGTTCGGCCATTGCTGGGCTGGACTGTGTGCGGAGCTAAGGACATAGTCCTTCCTTCGAACGATCTTCGCGAGACTGGTGTGTACCGCGAGCAGCACACTTTTTAGAGGGTTAAGGTAGGCCTCTCGGCGAAGCCCTTGAAGGACTGTGCGAAGTCCGCACTTTTGCACTAGTGCGAAGTTAACTCTTAGTAGAGTTGAACCGGCGCTTCTCGGGAAGGCGCTTCGGGCGCTGTTTCGAATTAATTCGAAACGGCGGCATGGCCCTGTTTTTGAGGCCTCGTTTCAGGCGCTGATTGGCCTATAAAAGCCCGATCGGGCTGAACATGGAAAAGATCTCCTTTTTCAGAGAAATTTCTATCTTTTCCTCTCCTTCTTCCTCCTTTGCTTCAGAGTACTTCGAGAACTTTTGCAGTTCTTAATGGCGCCCAAAAGACGAGCGGGTAAGGAAGCAGCGACTTCTGCGGCGGAGGGCGTTCCTCCTCCGGTCATCGAGCGACCAGTCTCCGGTAAGGAATTTTCCTGTCTGATTGGAGACCGAGGTCTCTTTTCCTTTGGAGCCAGTCATTTGGCTATTTAGGACGATCGAATGGGATCTATCCTCATTAGGGAACTCATTTCCCTGAACTTCCCTATTTTCTTTGCACCAGGGAAGTAATCACTTCGAGGCAGAGATGAGGGCTGATGCCCATGAAGCTGATACTCGTGAAGCCGGTTCTGGTGTAGTGGGGACAGCTCCCCCACGACATGTGGAAGAAGTGAAAGAAGAGGATTCTGATGTCCACTTCAAGAGGAAGCGTGGGAGTGGATCCCGTAGGAAGTCGTCGGCGAAGAGGCCCCGTCGCCATGCTCCTACAATTGTGGTAGAGGGCGAACCCTCTACTGCGCTTCCTTCTGCTGCTCCATTAGTGGCTGAGCCGTCAGTTGCTGAACCGACTACTGGTAAGATTGGCCCCATCTAATATGCCTTCAGCGCACTTTGAATAACTCATCATTTACTTTTTATTGCAGGAGCTGAGGAGCATGGGGAGCAGGGGGACCAGTATGATCCTCTATTCGCTTATGGAACTGTAGCTGGTTCCTTTGCTCGCTCGGAGGAGTCTGGAGGTGATGCGGCCGACATTGGCCTCTCGGGCGCTGGGACTTCTAAAGGAAGTCCTATGGCATCCAGCTCTATCGGGTGGTCTGCGGAGGAATCGGCGAGCAGGCCGGCTATCCGCGTTGATTCTGGCAAGAACTTCGCGATGGAACCCCTAGAGACTGATGAGGCTGACGAAGTAACATCAGCCTTCGGTAAAATAACAACCTCTTGATCTCCTCTTGTTTACCGCATCTGCTTTTTGACCATGGCTTTGTTGCAGGTGTTCGGCCTCAAGATGTGTCGGCTTTGAAGGAGCCGGAGGGTTCCCCTGGAAGGTCAGAGGGTGAGTTGAGTGCTTCGTCCACGGCGAATGTTGCTATGTTGGACGTGTTGTATGGCGACTTGCCTTCTTATCAGCCCACGTCAGCTGAAAGGCGAGAGGCTGAAGGGGCGGCAGTCCCAGAGGTATCCTCACTCCCAATCACATCACCGAGTGAGGTGCCGGCAATTTTGCCCAGTGCGGGGCTGAGGGTGATCGTGGACCCTATTTCCCCGACTTTGATTGTCGAGCCTGCTGCTCAGGAGGTGGTTGCCAGTCCTATCTCCGCGGTGGCTGGCGTGCTGGTGTCGCTGAGGACTCCGCTGAGGTCACCTTTGGCTTGCCCTGCTGCTGTCGATGTTCCCGCTTCTTCTTCTGCGGCAGTGTCGACTGGGATGGTAGATTGCTTCGAGGTTGTCTCAAGGGTTGATGAAGCTGAGAATGACTTCATCGGTAATCTGGTCGACAGCTTCTATAACAGTTTGGAGCAGACTATCGGTCTAGTCTTGAAGGGCTCGCCTGTGCCATTTTCGAAGTTGAAGATGGGCCTCTCCCGTGGCATTGAGTGTATTCGGGACTTTGAGGGGTATCACCAGGCTACTGCTCTGGAACTCCTGGTAGATGACCTTGAGAAGGACGTGGAGGAATGGCGCCGTCTCTATAGTTCAGACGCAGCGTCTTTGGCTGATGAACGGCTCTCACATCTTTTTGCGCAAAGGCACGAGGCTCGGCTTGCCGCTCAAGAGGTTGCTGAGGCTATCTCCTCTGACTTGAAGTCCTTGGAGACAGAGGAAGTAGAGGTTAGGAGTGCAATTGACGTTTCCACCAGTGCTCTTCTTGATGCCGAAGATAAGGTTAAGAGGGCCGAAGAGATGATCCGGAAGGCAAATCTCCTCTTATCCAAAGCTACGCAGATGCGTCATGAAGATACTGCGCGGCTTGAAGTCGTCACAGAGGGCGACTTTGGCGGAGGTCGAGGCTCGTCTGGCTCAGGCGGTGGACTTCGATGAGGCTGAGCTAAGATCACAGGCGCTGGCCCAGGCTGCTGATGACAGGAGGACGAAGCTAGCTTCGCTCGGAGATCGGATCCGATCTTATCATGTACGCCTATAGGCTCCTCCATGTATCCCATCCTTTTGGAATTTAATAAAAATTCTTTCTTTTGTCGTCTTAGTTTGTTTGGATAATGAGGCATGGCTGTCTGTTGGTTCAGAGGTCGCAATGACATAACCGAATGGGACGTCGCCAGTCTCGAGGTCAGCCCTTTGCGGGGCTAAAAGGGGAGATACTTGCCTTTTGTAAATGTCAGCAAGCATCGAGATTGAGACTTAGCTGTCTGCTGGTTCAGAGGTCGCAATGACATAACCAATTGAGACGCCGCTAAGCTCAATGGTAGATGAAACTTGGTTATCTGCCAGTTCAGAGGTCGCAATGACATAACTGGTTGAGAAGCCACCAAGCTTCAAAATAGGTGATACTTGTCTTTTGTAGATGTCGACAAATATCGAGACCTGTCTTTTGTAAATGTCAACAGGGCTCAAGATTGAGACTTAGCTGTCTGCTGGTTCAGAGGTCGCAATGACGTAACCAATTGAGACGCCACTAAGCTCAATGGTAGATGAGACTTGGCTATCTGCCAGTTCAGAGGTCGCAATGACATAACTGGTTGAGAAGCCACCAAGCTTCAAAATAGGTGATACTTGTCTTTTGTAGATGTCGACAAATATCGAGACCTGTCTTTTATAAATGTCAACAGGGCTCAAGATTGAGACTTAGCTGTCTGCTGGTTCAGAGGTCGCAATGACGTAACCAATTGAGACGCCACTAAGCTCAATGGTAGATGAGACTTGGCTATCTGCCAGTTCAGAGGTCGCAATGACATAACTGGTTGAGAAGCCACCAAGCTTCAAAATAGGTGATACTTGTCTTTTGTAGATGTCGACAAATATCGAGACCTGTCTTTTGTAAATGTCAACAGGGCTCAAGATTGAGACTTAGCTGTCTGCTGGTTCAGAGGTCGCAATGACGTAACCAATTGAGACGCCACTAAGCTCAATGGTAGATGAGACTTGGCTATCTGCCAGTTCAGAGGTCGCAATGACATAACTGGTTGAGAAGCCACCAAGCTTCAAAAATGAGTGATGAGGTCTCGTTTTCACGAGGGAATCACTGTCATAGGTTTAATGTTAACATAACAGTGAGATATATGTGGTCCTACCATTCTATGGATGAGAATTGGTAGGTGATTTTGGAGGTCTCGTTCTCACGAGGAAACCACTGTCATAGGTTTAATGTTAACATAACAGTGAGATATATGTGGTCCTACCATTCTATGGATGAGAATTGGTAGGTGATTCTGGAGAGGGAATCAAATGGGAGCAGGTCCCTTAGGATTTTTAGCAAACCCCCAGCTATCAACAGGTTTGATATGCTTGGAGAAAGAGAGAGGCTCTCTTTGTGCGCATTCCGGACGTGCGAATCTCGATCAGAGGTGTAATGTTAACTTGATCGAGAGCAAGATCCTCGATTAAGGATAATACTTCTTTAAGAATTTTCCATTGATCGGCATCATGAATAGGTCGCCACCTGCATTCATAAGGCGGTATGCCCCGTTTGAATAGACTGTTTCTATTACAAACGGTCCTTCCCATTTAGGCTGAAATTTGCCTTTGGTCTTGTGCGTCATAATCATCGGTCGTCTGACGGCTAAGACCAGGTCTCCTTTCTGGAAGACTCTCTGTTTGACCTTCTTATTGAAGGCTTTTGACATCCGAGCCTGATATAGCTCGATGTGTTGCTGAGCTTGTAGCCGCTTCTCGTCTAAGGCTTCGAGCTCTTGAAGACGCAGGCGATCATTGTCTTCTGATGTCATTTTAGTAGTCAGGGCTACTCGCAATGATGGCACCTGGATTTCCAATGGGATGACCGCTTCGCACCCATATACCAGGGAGAAAGGCGTATTGCCTGTCGGTGTCCGAACCGTAGTCCGGTAGGCCCAAAGGCATTCACCGAGCTTTTCGTCCCAATCTCGCTTGTTCGAGGAGACAAACTTCTTGAGCAGCTTGATGATTGTCTTGTTGAATGCTTCTGCTAAACCATTGGCGGCAGGATTGTAAGCTGTTGAAGCCATATTCTGAATTCGGTATTTATCGCAGAACCGATAGAATCCTTGGCTTATGAATTGAGGACCATTGTCATGGATGATCCGCCTGGGGACACCAAATCGATGGATGACATGGTGTTTGATGAAGCTAACCAGATTGGAGGTTTTAACTTCGGCCAACGGTATGGCCTCTGCCCATTTTGAGAAGTAATCGGTTATTGCCAGGATAAACCGGTGACCTCTTGCCGAAGAGGGACTGATTGGCCCTACGACATCGATTCCCCATGCTTCAAATGGCCATGAAGCAACAGTAGGGTGGAGCAATTCCGATGGTTGGTGTATGAAGTCTGCATGGACTTGGCACGCTTTACACCTTCGTGCATATTGGGTGGCATCGGCTATCATGGTCGGCCAGTAATACCCAAGTCTATGTAGCCTGTCTTTAAGCTTTGGACCCGGCTGGTGAGCTCCGCAAATGCCATCATGTGCTTCTTTAAGCACTTCCTGTGCCTCTGAATGAGAGAGACAACGGAGGAGGACACCGTCATATGAACGACGGTAAAGTGTCTTCAAGGTTGGATCATAATAGAAACGGAGAGATCTTCGTCTGATGGAAGCCGCTTCTTTAGAATCGTCTGGAAGCAGGCCGTGCAGAGCATAGTCAATGAGAGGGAAGCGCCAATCCCTCGTCTCAAGATTCATGGAGACATTATGGACTTCTCGGGCTCTTAGCACCTGCCTAGAGCATACAAGATGTCGGGTTGCGACTGTGAGGTGATACTCGGTGTCGGCTGGCAAGGCTAGCATTGTCGCTAATGCAGCGAGAGCATCCGCCTTGGTGTTCTGAGATCGAGACACATGCCCGATGTAGAAGCCTTCAAATAGGCTAGCCAGTTCGATGGCTGTATGATAGTAAGGCACCAAGTCCTCATGGCGGACTTCATATTCGCCTTTTACCTGGCTAATGATCAGCTTTGAATCGCCATAAGCTTCAAGGTAGCGTACCCCCATCCCATGGGCGAGCTGAAGACCAATGAGCAGAGCATTATATTCCGCTACATTGTTAGAGCATGACTCTGTCAAGGAGAATGCCCTGGGAAGGATATGATCCTGTGGGGAGATGAACACAACCCCCACTCCGGCAATAATCTTGCCTTTGGGGTCCATCCGTGATGCTCCGTCGAAGAACATCTGCCACACTTCCTCTACTGAGGTTGCATTAGATTCGAAGACCTCATCAGGGATGTCTTCGTGAAGCTTTGAATGTTCCGGAACTGGATGCGCAGCCAAGAACTCTGCAAGGGCTTGACCTTTAACCGCCTTTTGAGGGGTAAAGGTCATGTCATATTGGGACAATAGTAGTGCCCATTTAGCCAATCTTGAGTTCAATGATCCTGGCTTCGTCATAAGAAGACGCAATGGGTTTACTCTGGAGATGACATGTATGGTTTGGCCAACCAAATAATGTCGTGTCTTCTGGACAGCGAAGACGAGAGCTAAACACTCTTTCTCAATAGGATTGTAGCGAGATTCCGCTCCTATGTCCTGCTCAGATAATAAATGGCCTGCTCATGGCCATTGTCGTCCTTCTGAGCGAGGAGGGCGCCGAGGGAATAGTCTAGAGCTTTTACATAAAGAAAGAATGGTTTCCCTGATGTAGGGGCCACCAAGACTGGAGGTTTTGTGAGATACCTCTTAATGTCTTCATAAGCTTCTTGACAAGCTTGATCCCATATGAAGGCAGTACCCTTTTTCATGAGACGGGTGAACGGTTGGCAGCGGCCCGATAGATTTGCTATGAATCTTCTGATGTAGGCTAACTTGCCTTGTAAGCCTCTGAGCTCTTTGAGGTTCCTCGGTGGATGCATATCCTGGATGGCTTTGACTTTGTCTGGGTCCGGATGAATCCCTTTCGATGTGACAATGAACCCAAGGAATTTGCCGTTGGATACTCCTAAAAAGGATTTTGTCGGGTTCATTTTCAACTGATGAGCCCGCATTATATCGAACATCGTTCTCAGATCGCGAAGATGTTCATCTTTGCTGCGGCTTTTGACAGCAATGTCGTCAACATAGCACTCTACTGTCTTCCGGAGGTGATCGCGGAAGATCGTGCTCATTGCGCGCTGGTAGGTTGCTCCGGCGTTCTTCAGTCCGAAGGGCATCACAGTGTAGCAGTATACCCCCAATGGCGTTCGGAAAGAAGTATGCTTCTCGTCATCAGGATACATCTTGATCTGGTTGTACCCTGAGAAGCCGTCCATGAAAGACATCCTTTCGAACCCGCATGTGTTGTCGATCATGACATCAGTGATCGGCAGTGGGAATTCATCTTTGGGACAGGCCGTATTGAGATCACGGTAGTCGATGCAGATCCGTATTTTCCCGTTCTTTTTTAGGACGGGGACGATGTTAGCTACCCAGTCTGGATGCTGTTCCTCTCGGATGAAGCCGCATGCAATGAGCTTGTGGACTTCGGCTTCAATAGCCTCCATGATATTTGGGCGGAACCGACGTTGTTGCTGCTTGACTGGCTTGACGTCAGGCTTAATATTTAGACGGTGCATAGCAACCTGTGGATCAAGTCCAGGCATGTCTTCGTAGCTCCAGGCGAAGACATCTATATACTCTTTTATGAGTATTATCAATTCTTCCTTTTCGATAAGTGATAAGCTTTCACTTATGAAAATAGGCTTGGGGTGGTATTGACTACCCAAGTTGACCTGCATCACCTTGTCTTCGGTAGGCGGCTCGCGCAGCTCAAACCGCTTTTCCCATTGGAGGCTCAATTGCTGGGCCCAAGGTTCCTCATCAGCAGCTTCCGCAGGTTCCGATTGACTGCCTGAAGTCATATTCACAGTGAGGCCGTTGAACATTCCTCCCATGCTGACGTCAGAGTCCCACTCGGCAGATGAGTCCGACCGTGATGGAATTGGTTCGTCGTCTTTGACTTGAACCGTTACTGATGATGTGGGTGTAACATAACCCAATCCCCTGCGTGTACTATCATAGTAATTTGCAGGTTTCCCTTTCGGGACAGCATTACGCATCAGACCGCGTCTTCCTTTTCCGAAGTTCAGGCCGCCTGCCTGCTTCAAGTCATATCCCATCTTCTCCATAATATGGCGTGCCGGTTGCACATAATGGAAGAACTGTGGGGCTTCTGAGTCCGAAGTTGAATCTGTAGCTACAGGTCCCCGTGGCTGGGTTCTACCGAAGATTATCGGCAACTGACCTTGTTTGGACGGGGGAATCACCAGCGTGGCCCCTTCTATAACCTCCACAGATGTAGTAGCCGAACTTGGCTCATGTACGGGCATGTGCAGAGAGCCCTCTATGATGGATTTAATTGACCCAATACTCGCAGGATAATCAAAAGAGATATTATCATTAATTACCCATTCACCCTCTTCATCAGAAGGAGTATTACATTGGGGGTCATTGAGGAAACATGCTGTAATTGGTTCGCCAATCAAAATGGCTGGCATGCCTATTTCGGATTCTGAATCCGCCTCATTGCCACTTTCATCATCGTCTGGCAATGGCTCTGCAGGCGTTCCGTCGGCCTCTTGATACAGGAGGGCGTCGGTGAAGTAGTTTTCCACCCCCTTGAAGGGTTGCTTTTCAGCGAAGACAGTTCGTACTATCGCATCATCTTCAACATATTTGAAGCATTGGTGGAGAGTGGAAGGAACGATCCAGTTGGCATGGATCCAAGGTCTTCCTAGTAGCAAGTTATATGATGTGTCAGCATCAATGACATAGCACGTCACTTCTGACTTCAAGCTTCCGATTCTGCAGCGGAGCCGAATCTTTCCAAGCGGATGGCTGCTCCCGGCGTTAAAACCGTATATTGTAGTGGTGGTTGCGGACAACCTGTACAATGGTATGCCGAGGAAATAGAGGAGCCTTTTGGGGATGATGCTGAGTGCAGACCCCGGATCGACTTGTACTCTTTCAATGCATGTTGAACCGATATATCCAGCATAGTACAGAGGTCGATCATGTTTGTTGTCTTTGAGAAGCATATCTTCCGCCGTGAAGGTAATAGCAGGCACCTTTGACTGTGCGTGATGGCACTCTGAGCAGGAAGGCCACATCTCATCATCAGGAACCTCAGGCATGTATGTCAGAAAGGACTCTGAGTTGGCTAACGCATCTCTGAGTGCCTCTCTTGTCTCTTTAGAGAGACGAAGGAGCTCGTGTATTGTGATACGAGCCGGGATATTGGCTAAGTGAGCCAATATATCAAAGCGGAAGGGCGTGGCTAACCCTTGGACTGACGGTTTCTTCAACGCATGGTCGAACCGCACTTCCTTAGGCTTCTCTCTCCCTTTGGTCAGGACTGGAGCGGATGTCGGCATTGGTACTGACGTCGTTTGCTGTTGTATCTCGTCAGTAGACTTGTCATACTGCCTTAAGTATGATTTTCCAGACCGGGTGCCCGTCTGTTGAGGCGCATCTGCCTGCGCTGTGCAAGCACGCTTTTCTCCTTCTGAATCACTGAGGGAAGCCGAAGTAAGGTTGTCATCATCTGGCAGGACAGAGATGACATTGCAGGACTTGCCCTTTTTGCTGGAGTCCTTCGACGTCCGCTGTATGTCTTGGATGAGGTCAGGGTGTATCCACATAACTTCCCCTGTCTCCAATGTCAAGGGGACGAGACCCTTGTCGTCTTTAGCTATGGCTGAAGAATGCTTGACTTCCAACCGCGGTGTGGGGGCTGGATAAGTCCCGTCAGGAACCATGACCTTTTGGGCTGTGCCGAATTCAAGGGTCACCATATTGGCAGTGACTTTCTTCTGCTCTGTCTTCAGTGTGAGGACGCCGGCATCAATTAGGGCTTGTATCCTGTCCTTGAGGACATAGCACTTGTCAGTAGGATGATGGACCATCCTATGATAAAGACAGTATTTGGGGTCATTTGTGCGCCCTATCTCATTAGGACGCCGAGCATCCGGTAGTTTCATCTTATTTCCTTTGTGGAGCAGATGGAATATCGTGACCACCTGATCATCTCTGAAGGAGTACTGCTTTAGAGGGAACTTAGACTCCTGGCTGTTGGAGACGCTCTTCCTAGCCTTCGACTGCAGGTCTCCCGAAAGTTCCACAGACATGATTTCCTTCCCCTTAACTTGGGAGGACTGCGGGAGATCGCTACGCCCTTTGTTGTTCGCGCCCCATTTGCTTCTAGGGACGGATGGCTCAAACTTCTTAGCCGACTTCTCGGCTATCTCAGCTTGTTCGACCAATTCCTTCCAAGTATGGGCTTTGACAGCCCCCATGCGGACTTCTACTTGATCCAAGAAGTTGTGCCTGCACGTCTGTAAGAGCATGGGTAATGGCATCCCTGCTGGGCACATTAAGGACAAGTTTCTGAACCGTTCAATGTAGTCACGGACAGATTCGCCCTTCCTCTGCACAGTGGAGAGGAGTTTGTCCATGGTCACTTCGGTATCGTCCTCATAGAAACGAGAAAGGAACCGAGTTTCCAGGTCGATCCAGGAGTTGATAGAGCCCGGGGGAAGACTGCGAAACCAGTCAAATGCCACCCCCTTTAAGGTGCCAATGAACAGCCTAGCCATGATGGCATCGTCGCTTATAACATTGCCGGTCTGAGACCGGAAGTAGTAGATGTGCTGATTTGGCGAGCTCTTACCATCATACGTGTGCAACGTTGGTGGCTTGAACTTCGGTGGATATGGCACCGAATCCCACTCCAGTGGGTATGGACGAACTGCCCCTACTTTCTTTAATTCATCCCTCTGAGCCAGGGATGCAATTTGGGCTTGGAGGCCTTTCAGGACTTCGGCGTCTAGTGAAGCGCCTTCTTTGGATCTATTCATCTGACGCGGATTATTGCTGAGGCGTTCTTCCTCATCATGATTGCTCCCGGTATCACCGTCGTCCTGGTTATTGAGGAGTTGAGCAAGCATCCGTTGGATGTTGCCTAGGGCCTCTTGCTGAGTTCTGGAGGTTTGCTCCTGAGCTTCCAAACGCCGACGAAGGTCGTCATTGGCGTTATTGGCCATATTAACCGATGCTTTGTCCGTTCGCACAGAACTGACTGTTGCTGAAGAGGCATACCCGCTGTCTTCATCTTCTCCTCCGGATGACTAGGGTGACCGCCTGGGCTGTGGCACGGTTGGGACCGTCGAGGAGGAAGGCTGTTCATAATTATAGGGTATCGCCACCCTGGATCTGGTGTTTCGGAAACACCTTCTTCTTGCACCAAGACTTCACCCAAGCCCGGGCTATAATCTGGATCTGGGGATCCGAAAGGGGTATCATCAGATGTATGACCTTCCCTGTGTCGCTCTCGTCCTCTTCCGGTCATGTTGACGGACGCGAAGGCTGGGCCTGGCGAAGCACTCCTTTCATGATGCTTCTTTGTGGCATGTGTGGACAACCGGTTAAATACCGATTGACGGTGCGAAGATGCAGCCTTGATTGGATATTGCCGACAACGGGCTGAATGGATTGTCACAAGTCGGCATCCTCTTTGACAACAAGGGGAAGTAGTTTGGAGAGACTCCAATTCCCGCTTGTTTGCCAAGAATTGTCGCAGGTTAGGCTCAACAGAGCCTGAACAACCCCGTGAAGAGGCCTTTCTGGAGCGTACAAGGGATGATGCTCCGTTCTTCTTATCCCTACAGAAGGGATTAGTACTGAATAGTACTTTGGCGCTAGCTTCGCCGACAGGTGCGAGCTTAGTGCTTGATGAATTGGGGAGCGGAGCACGCTGTGGTGCTTTGCCCGCTATTCTACTGCGAAGGGGATCAACCTCAGATAACACTGCGGTCTTAGCTTCGCGGCCGTGAACCCAGTGAATTCGTTGTGGTACAATAGCTTTGCTTGTGAAAGCGAGGCTGACAGAAGGCTTTGCTGCCCTTGATTCAGGTGACGGTATGATTGCCGTCGTGACTTTATGGCTGGCAGCATCGCTAGGGCAGACGGGCATCTTACCCTTTTCTTCGCGGGAGAGGCGCAGTCTCGGCATGACTACACCGAGAGCTTCGGTTGAAGACTTCTATTTAGGCTTCCATATCAGCCTTGACAGGGGACGCCTAGGTTCGCAAGGAACCTGAATAGCCACAAGCGGGGCTGTGGGGTGCTGGCAAAATTCTGCCTCTGGTTTCTGATTTGAAACCTTGGTCATGAAGACCTTCCTGTGCTTCCGCGCTCGAAGCGTCAGGCCACTCCCAGAGAGGACTTCTTCAAATCTTCCTTGATCGATCTGGATAACCAGGTTCTCAAAAGTGCAGGATCTGGGCTGCGGACATGTTTCCTTGTTGCGCCAGAGAACTGCGGCAGGTTTGCAGAGAACCTTTTCCGTCTCCGCAGAGACTTTGCTTGAAGATTTAGCCAGAGAAGATCTGGCTGCACCGGCTTTTCTGAATTCAGAGATAGACCCGAAGGTCTGTTCGTCGCATTGCGACACTTGATTCTCAGCAAAGGAGAATACAATCTCCAGCGGAGTCGCCATCTTGTTTTCCATTAGTTTGCAAAGGGGAAAACTTACAAAAAAGAGTTTGAGGAGCTAAATTACAAGTATTCTTAAAAGATTACAAGTAGATCTCCTCAGAGATTCTGGAGAAGTGTGCCGATAGGAGTCTGGTCAGCACGCGACCACTTTGTCCCTTTGACGATGCGAGCGATGAGATTCCCTTCTCGCCTGGTTCCGGGAATCAGAGAATAGAGGATTGGTAGAACCCTCTTGCTACTTCTCAAAACCGCCTTCTGTGAGGAATTCCTTCTCGCCTGGTTCCGGAGATTCCTTGAGGAAAAGAGGTTGTTAGGGTATCACCACCCTGAAAAGAGAAGTATTTCTCCTGAAAGGTCTCTGAATTAGAGAACGCACGGTGCGTTATGAAGAAGTCCGATTCTCCTGATCAGCAGAGGATTGATTTGGGAGCAGAAGCCCACTTTGATTGATCGCCGATCTCTGGATTCCCCTTTTTTTGACCGCCCTTTTTCCCTTGTACCCCTGGCGGGCTATTTATAGGGAGAGCAAGGGTATAATCGTCCCTTTGAAGATATGGAAACAGATTGAACCGAATCTGTTTAAATCTGGAAAGTAGCCTTGCTGCGAGGCTAGGATAGCTTCTGCGGAGCTAGAAAATGGCAAGTCGGTTGATCTTTCTGATTTGTTTTGATCCCTTCCTTATCGTTAAAGGATTTTCTCTGATCCTCTTACTCGTTTCAAGAGAGTCAAGAGATTGCGGCAATCACCTGCCATATTTGAATCCCGATTGGATTTGATTTGCTTGGATCCGATCTTATCAGGAGATTTGATTGGTCAAAGGTTGACCATAGCAAACCAATAGCGGAGTTGCCCGCTTTGAAGCTCATAGCGGAGCTAGAGGCAACTCTTGGCGAGGTCCGAAAAGAGGCTTTTCGGCGAAGCTATCAGTTAGCTTCCTGGCGATGCTCTTGATGATGTTAGCCTCTCAAACGAGGCTATCTCCTTGGGCTAATGTAATGCTAAATGCTAGCATTTTAGACCTGCTGAGGTCTGTTTAGAAACAATCCGGGTTCACTGTTCTGCTTGCTGGATCAGTGGAGTCCAAACCGCTTCCTTGTCCCTTGGAGGTGGATGAAAACTGGTTTTCAGCTTGTCTGTCGCTAGACATTGTTCGGACCAATGAGAATCTTGTCTTTTTTAAGTGTCAACAATTGGTATTCTCTCCTTTGGTGCATTTGGAATTCTAGACAAGTGGTCAGCTACCACATTCTCAACGCCCTTTTTATCCTTAATCTCCAGATTAAACTCTTGCAAAAGAAGTATCCATCGAAAAAGTCTTGCCTTAGCATCCTTCTTTTGCATTAAGTACTTTAGGGCGGAGTGATCAGTGAAAATAATCGTCCTGGACCCTAGCAGATATTGGCAAAATTTTTCCAACGCAAAGGCAACAGCTAAAAATTCCTTTTCAGTAGTTGTATAATTGAGTTGGGCTTCATTCAGCGTTCTGCTAGCATAATAGATTACGTGTTGCCTAGAATCAATATGCTGCCCTAAAACAGCGCCGATAGCAAAGTCCGAGGCATCACACATAATCTCAAAAGGCTTGGTCCAATCAGGTGCAGAAATGATAGGTGCTGAGACAAGTCTACACTTAAGCTCTTTCCAGGCTTGTAAACATTCTTCATCGAATTTAAAGGGTACATCCTTTCCTAAGATATTTGTCAAAGGTCTAGCAGTTTTGCTAAACCCTTGAATGAATCGTCTATAGAAGCCGGCGTGCCCTAAAAATGATCGAATGTCTTTTAAGCATATTGGTTCAGGGAGCTTTGTTATGACTTCCACTTTAGATTTGTCCACCTCAATTCCTATATGTGAAACTTTGTGCCCAAGAACGATTCCTTGCTTGACCATAAAGTGACACTTTTTCCAGTTAAGTGTTAAGTTTTTCTCCATACAGCGTTGTAAAACCAGCTTCAAATGGTACAAGCATTGTTCAAAGGAATCACCGTAGATCGAAAAATCATCCATGAAGATCTCCAGAAATTTCTCCACCATGTCTGAAAAAAGGCTCAGCATGCAACGTTGAAACGTTGTAGGAGCATTGCATAGGCCGAAGGGCATCCTTCGGTACGCAAATGTTCCAAAAGGACAGGTGAAGGTTGTTTTGTCTTGGTCCTCGGGAGCGATCGGGATTTGATTATATCCTGAATATCCATCCAGGAAACAGTAGTACTCATGTCCCGCTAATCTCTCGAGCATTTGGTCAATGAACGGAAGAGGAAAGTGGTCTTTACGTGTGGCAGTGTTCAACTTTCGGTAATCCATACAAACTCGAATCTTCGTTGGAAGACGTGTTTGTACCAATTCTTTCTTCTCATTTTCTACCACAGTAAATCCTGCTTTCTTGGGCACAGCGTGAACTGGACTTACCCACTGACTATCGGATATGGGATAGATAATCCCATTGTCTAACAGTTTCAAGATCTCAGTTCTAACGGCTTCCTGCATGATTGGGTTTAGTCTACGCTGTGGGTCTCGTTTTGGCTTGGCATCTTCCGTCAAATGAATCCGGTGTTGAACTATGGAAGGACTAATCCCCTTGATGTCAGTCATGGTCCAACCAATGGCTTTCCGATTTTCTCTTAACACAGAAAGAAGATCCTCTTCTTGTTGTTCAGTGAGATTGGAGCAATGATTACAGGAAAGGCTTCCTTCTTATCCAAGTACTTGTACTTGAGATGGTCGGGAAGGACCTTAAGTTTAGAAGAAGGGACAGGATCTATCACTGGTTGTTCTTGGTGCAAAGGAAGAATAGGGGTGGAATTAGTGGCCCATTCAACAGTTGATTCAACAATCTGATCAAGGTTGAAGTCATCAGACTCCAACTCAAATTCCTCTTCAGACTCATACTCAACCTCCTCATCATGTTCACTTGTTAAACCTTCTATCAAGTTCACTTCGAAAGATTCATTGTCCAAATCCCTAGGTTGCTTTCCCAGATGGAAAATATTCACCTCTTTTGTCATATCTCCGAAGGTTAGACGCATCGAGCCATTTCTACAGTTGATGATCGCATTTGCGGTGGCTAAGAAAGGACGTCCGAGAATGACAGGTGTCTGTGCTCTGTGATTTTGTACGGGTTGCGTCTCAAGAACAATGAAGTCTACGGGGTAAATGAATTCCCCGACCCGTATTAAAACATCTGTAATCTCCCCCTTGGGAATCTTTACAGAGCGGTCAGCCAATTGTATCGTCATTGGGGTCAGACGAAGGCTGCCTAACCCTAATTGCTGATACACAGAAAAGGGGAGAAGATTGATGCTGGCGCCCAAGTCAAGCAAAGCCCTATTGATGGTAGTCTGTCCTATGATGCAAGAAATGGTTGGGCTCCCTGGGTCCTTGTATTTCACAGGGATAGGATCAGTGAGCAGCTCACTAATATTTGAAGCTAGGAAGACTTTTTTAGGGACATTTGCTTTTCTCTTCTTGGTGCACATTTCTTTTAAAAATTTGGCGTATGATGGAACTTGTTGTATGGCATCAAGGAGAGGGACATTGATTTGGACTTGGTTGAACATCTCTCTTATCTTCTCCATGTGAGCATTCATCTTTTGATTTGTGAGCCTATTTGGGAATGGTACAACAGGCTTGTATGTTTGCTCATCAATCTTTTCTTTTCCTTTGGACTGGGAAGTGGATGGTTGTGTGCTTGAAGAAGGATTGTCTTGAATGGGTTGGATTGGAACAGAAGGTGTTGGCTTTGACACAGATTTGGTGGATTGATTTGAAACCTTGTTATCTACATGCTTTCCAGATCTAAGGATATGGACAGTGTTGCATTGACTGGGACCCAAGTCTTCAACTTCGTGCAGGGGGAAGTGAGTTTTTGGATTGGGCACTGGTTGGCTAGGTAGCATTCCTTTTTGTCGTTCATTCAGAGAGTTAACCAATTGCCCTATCTGGATTTGCAATTTGTTCATGTCCTGCTGCTGATTGTTCATCATTGAAGCTTGGGTCTTGGATAAGGTCTCTATCATTTTCTCCAAATCAGAAATTCTCTTGTCTGAAGGATTTTGTGGTGGATGATGCTGATACGGGGGCTGAAAGTTTGTTGGGTAAGGTGTTGGATTTTGATATGACTGGAATCTTAGTGGACTTTGGTATGAGGGGACATTTGGTGGGTTCTGGTGGTAATTCGGTGGATGAGACTGAGCAGGGTATTGTTGTGGAAATGGTTGCCTCGGCTGCTCAGGACCAGACTGACTCCAAGAAAAGTTTGGATGGTTTCGCCATCCCGGATTATATATTTTGGAGTAAGGATTGTAACTGGGTCTGGTGTATGCGGCATTCGTACTCTCCTGATATATTTGAGATTGATATACAGGACACTCCTCAAACAAATGATTGAGATCATGGCAATAGGTACAACCCGGGTTGACCATAGGTGATGGACTGGCCACAGGTGATGGGTTGACCTGGTTTACAGCAGAAGATTCCCTAGACTCAAGCAGTTCTATCCTCTTCATCAGTTGTGTTATCTTAGCTTCGGCAGCTATAGAAGACTCTATGGAATGCATACCAGTTCTGGAAGTGGTGGGAGTGGGTTTCTCAGGACATGACTCCCACTGAATCGTTTTTTCGGCTAAGGCTTCAAAGAGATCCCACCCCTGGTCTTCATTTTTCTTTAAAAATTCTCCTTGGCACATGGTTTCAAGGAGTGTTTTCGTTTGGTAATCCAGTCCATCATAGATAATTTGGCACTGACGTCATTTCTCTATGCCATGATGAGGACAAAGGGCTAGAAGGTCTTTGAAGCGTTCGAAATACTTCCAGAATGGTTCATTGGTTTCCTGCTTGAATTGCATTATGTTTTTCCTCATGAGGGCTGTCTTGTGAATGGGATAAAATTTCTTAAGAAAGACTTTTACAAAATCATCCCATGAAGAAATCGAACTGGCGGGAAGATTGTAAAGCCATTTCTTAGCGATGTCTTTTAGCGCGAAAGGTATGAACCTTAATCTAACAGCGTCCTCGGTCAATTGGGAAATCCTCATCATTACGCATACTTCTTCAAACTCTCGAATGAAGAAATACGCATCCTCAGATTCTAAGCAATAAAATCGGGGAAGTGTATTTATGAATTGTGGCTTCAGCTCAAATTGATTTCCATTGTTTGTGGGGAGAAGAATGCATGATGAAGTGATGTGCGAATCGGGTAGAACTTGTCTTGCAACGAAGTGTGGTTTTCCATGATTGTGATTGTGTCTAGTGGTGGTGTTTGTGCAAGTGTAGAAATTCTTACTAGCCTAACAGAATTTGGTTCCCGATACCACTCTCGCATACACAATCACAAACAACGTGCACCGATCACACAAACGAAAAAAATGAAAATAACAAACAATAAAAGAAAAATCAATCACAAGCTATCTAGGCTTCCTGGACCTAGACGACTCCTAACTGTTCGATGAACTAAAGAAGGTTGTTGCTTGAATCAGACCACAGCTAATCAGCCAGGTAGGGGCAAAATACGGTGGGAGGTATCCGTGCGTAAGCAACGGGCCTTAATTACGCCAAACCAGGGTATCTTCGAGGCTTAACCTCTTAATCCCCTGCCTTAGACACTGATTTTACCGGAGTATGAATCAAAATCAACTTCCAACCTCAGCCAATCTCCTACTGAGTCCGAATGTCCCTAGGGCCAACGTCTATCAGTTTTTATTAGAAGCTTGGGATTGTGAGTGCTGGGATGGTGGTTTTTGGGCTAATGAATGGGTGATGAAATCCCCCACCTTATCTTTTTTATTGGGTGATGCCCTTAAAGTAAATTTTGTGCAAGTGTACAGTTTATGCAAACAAGGTTCACTCAAAGCGATATAAATTAACCAAGAGGTGAGTCCTATACGATATGCAATGCGCACGTACCTTGCTCCAGCACTCTTCAACAGTAAAGTAAAGGAATTGAAAAGACACGTGCCTAGAATGCAAACGTCTAATCAATTTTTAACTTTAACAACAAATGTTTTACTGTTGATTTTATTAGCAGGAATATGGTGAAAGCATACAAGAATTTAGAATTGCAGCAGCTGTATTTTTGCAAAGTAAGCAACCCTGCAGAAACTGTAAGTAGTCAACTCATCATTGCCGCGGATCCGCGGCTTTGGCCGAGATTTCGCGGCAAATCCGAGGGCACTTGGTCTCTGCTTTCTGGAGCAGAGGCCCAAGGCCACTTATATGTTACTGCAATGCTTAGATTCCTGTTTCTTCAACCTGTAACCTGCAACAGAGAAGAAGATTCGTTAAGTTTCTCAATTGAATCAAAAACCGTTGCTCTCCCCGGCAACGGCGCCAAAAATTTGTTTGGAAAAGGAGAAGAATTTACTCAAGTCAGAGATAGAGGGTTTTAAAGTCAACCTTCTTGTTGGATTGTAGTGCTCGAAACTCCGAAAATGTATGTTTAATATGCTCCTTCCAAATCACCGTAATAGCATAGGCTATACGGGTCGATCCTCAGGGAGAGCTCACGATAAAAGCTTTGCGGTTATGAATCAAAGAGAGAGAAAGCGAAGATTCTTCTATGTTCAAAAGAAAAACAACATGGAAAAGTAAAAGAAGAAATTTTTGTGATTTGGTTGCATGGAAAGAAAAACCGATGTAAAAGAGAATGAAAAAGAACTTTGGAAAGTTGTCTTTCTAGAAAAGAAAACTAGTGAAGGAAGCTTTTGGAAAACTTTAGGATGAGAAAGGCCATGACTAGCTAACTTTACTAAATTGCTAACTTACTAAGCTCTTGGGTGATGCATGCCTCATGTGGATTCATTGGAAAGAGATATGACTTGCTTGTTAGGTCAAGTATGTCCCACTTGGAAGATGAGTGTTCTTCTCGGTCTTAGCTTGTAGCCTCATTGATTCATCGGCTCCCGAGATAGAATTTCATGGTGGAATCAAGGAGTGCTACTCAAAGGGTTGCTAAGGAAGAAGATACAAGTTTCATTAGTCATTCAAGGCATATACAAGCTAGCTTTGAATTAAGAAAAGTGTTCTACAAACCATTAGCAAATTTAGGTAATCCATCTCCATGTTCCATCAAGGCACTTGTTCTAAAGACAAGGCTCTAAATGAGGCTCACATGAATCATATGGATGTCTAACAAGCATTTTCCAATAATGAACACAACTCATTTTCATTGGAGATCAAAAGAGACTTAACATTGCAAGTTACAAATTAGCAATCACCCAAGAGTTAGAATTTAAGCAATGTTAGTTGTTAGCTAGTCATGTTAGAGAGAGTTAGCTATCCATTACAAGAGAAAGCAAGCAACAATTCATGGCAAAAGTAGAAGTGCAAATGAAGTAAAGCAAGAAGAACGTAAAGCAATGCACTAGAAATCGTAAAGAAGAGAAGAAAGCTTGATTAATCCTTGCTTTGAAAAGATGTCACCTCCTTGCTTACAAGCTCTCAAACACTTTCTTTTCTCTCTTTTACAGAATCTCTAGGAGGAAGAAGAGGAATACACAAGAACTAAAAACCTAGAGAGAATCCCTACACTCCCTCTCAAAATACAAGTTCTTTCCCCTAGTCTCTCCTCAGTCTCTCGTACTGGCCCTGATGGTCTATTTATAGGCCTCAGAAGAATCAGCTCCCAAATTTGAACCGTCGGATCAAATCTCAGCCCCAACGGCCAGATTCCTGCCGCGAAAACGCGGCCAGAGCCGCGTTTCCGCGGCAGAATCTAGGCCGTTACGCCAGCGATTTCTGTTGCTAGTTTGTTACAGGTTGTTATCCACGTTGGCGCTTCTAGAAGGCTGATTGGGCGCACGGATGAATCCAGAAACTGGGCTATTCTTTTGGGCTTCTCTTTAGGCCTTTAATTAATCCTTTATTCTTGATTATTTACATGGATTTGTGGGCCTCTTCTCCATTAAAATATGGACCTGCAAAAATAGAGAGAAAAGGAGTAAAAAACCAATTTTTATTGATAATATGCATAATATAGAGGTGGAAGATGATGCAAAAATGAACTATAATCAACCTCCTGCGACCCCGAGAGGGGGCTTACCGTCCCCTTCCAATCCCCATGTCGATCTTATCGTGAAGGTCGATCCACGAGTTACTCTGTGGCGGTCAAAGTTGAGGGGAGAGCAACATCGAGGGCGATGAGGAAGGGTAAAAAATGAAATGAAAATATAAAAAGAAGTGTTGGCTAAGAGGAACCAATTTATGTTGACGTGGATGAGACTTTAATGAATAAAAATATAGGGTGAGTTATTTTCCTAATTATAAGAAAAGTAGGTGATTGTAGGAAAATTTTCCATTTTCTTTCTATGTTGATTTCTTCTTTTGATTTTTTATGCCACCCTGCAATCTTCCTATCTTTGTCCCCCGTGATTTTTAAATTTTTGAAAAAGTAAATCTCAAAGCTACCCTTCTGAAACATAAATCAATTATTGAAATTACCCTTTTATCATGTCCAACCATCCCTTATCTTTCTTAATTGCTAAAGAGTTTAGTTTAGTCTCCTATCTCTTAATTGTTACTGAGATTAATTTTTTTTAGAACCTTTTCCATTATAAAATCTTAAATAATCATCTAAAACTACTAACTATTCACTTAGTCTCTTGTATTTATTTTGTTTTCATTCTTATAAAAATAACATAAAAGCTTTCCTCTCTGGTATGAGCTTCAAAATCTCTTGTCATCGTTCCTCGATGAATTCTAAATTTAAGCATAATTAATTAATCTATAAATGAACATATAAACTTCACTACAATAGAAATCCATATTTGATATATATTTTAAGTGAATATATTGTTTTTATGTAAATAAATTATTTAACTTTTAAAAAAATAAAATTTTGTATCTTTTTGTTACCTTAACTTCTCTCTGATTAAAGTATTTTATCTACTTTTTATAATTTCAACAACACATAAATTATATTGTATTATAATTTTTACATTTTTATACTAAATTTTTTGTTCAACTAATAAATATATCTTAAATATGTGTGAACTAAGAAATATATCTTATCATCAAATTTCAAAAGATTAAACTATGGCCATTTTATCATTTTTTTGAATAAATTGTTAATGTATAATTAGAAATTTTAAATTGTATACTATTTATTTTGAAAAAAAAGATAACTTCAAATTAATCCTAGTAAGACATATCATGAAAAACTTGTTCATATTTTTTCTCTAAAAATTAAAAAGTTGGAGAAAAGGGAAAAAAAAATCTGATATTGTTGTTACCCTTAAGAAG
Source organism: Agave tequilana (assembly GCA_038442645.1). NCBI lineage: Eukaryota > Viridiplantae > Streptophyta > Magnoliopsida > Asparagales > Asparagaceae > Agave > Agave tequilana. The sequence continues at coordinate 85,364 of JAVJIF010014951.1, forward strand.
TGGGTAAGGAAAATATCATAATAAAACTTGTTCCTATTTTTCAAAAAATTAAAAGTAAATGAAAAGAAAATTCTGATATAGAAAAGTTGGTTTTGAATGATTCAATTTGGAATACAAACCCGATGCTAGACCTAATTGCCATAGCTGAGGAATTTATTCTTAGTTGAGTTTGATAATCTGCAAAAAAACACACTCAAAATGTTAATTGTTTAGCAAATCATGATTTAGAAAACAGATAATAAGTTAAAATGGGAAATACTAAAATTAGAATGTTTTCATTAGCATCCCTTGGCGTCAACTTGAATGCCCAATTCTTAGAGATATATACCCAATTCTTAGAGACATGTATTGTATTGTTATTGAAATGGACGCGACATGCGGACACATGACTAATTCTTTAAAGTACACATGATATGTGTGTTGGACATGCATGTCGGGCACGTTTCGAACACGATACGCGTGTCGAATATATTTCAAACACGACATGACTTCATGATAGAAGTGTTTGTGCTACATAGGAGAGCAACAATGCTACTGCTGATATCAGTGAAGAGTATTCCGAGAGTAGTCTGTCAAGCTTTCTTTAATTCCTTCATATATACCAAATCCTCTCAAAGACTTTCGTCTGGGAGAAATACAAATTTAATTGATTCATTAAATTTTAAATTGGCACTTGCTAATATACATGCTTGCAACCCTCAACTCATGTAAATACAATGTGAGTCATTAAGTGAACTAGTTGATACCAAATCCTATACTTATTCCGAACTGATACAAACTAAAAACATAAATTCAAGCAACAAAGTAACAAAACTAGTAGAAAAAGAAGAAAAGAAAGAAAGAACGAACGAACAAGTTTCCAATGCCCCAGCAACGTTTCAATGTTGTATGTTCAGTCTTTTTTCTCATATGGTAGAACGAATCTTAGAAATCTTCATGGATGATTTCTCCATCTACGAAGATTCGTTCACTCAATGTCTCCACTATTTAGAACTTTCCTCCAACGTTGTGCTGAGAAAAATCTGACACTGAACTGGGAGAAATGCCACTTCATGGTAAAACATGGAATTGTCTTGGGTCATGAAATCTCCAAGAAAGGAATTGAAGTTGATAGAGCCAAAATTGAGGTCATTAAAGCTTCCCATGCCCAAATGCGTGAAGGATATTAGATCCTTCTTAGGACACGCCAGTTTTTACCGAAGATTTATCAAGGATTTTAGCATGATTGCTAGGCCCTTGACTAATATGTTAGCTAAGGACGTGTCCTTCACTTTCAATGCTAAATGTATGAATTCTTGGGAGAAGTTTAAGAGAGAGCTTATTTCTGCACCAATCATATCTGTACCGGATTGGTCAAAGCCGTTCGAAATCATGTGCAATGCTTCCGATTTTGCCATAGGCGCTGTCCTAGGATAATGCATTGATAACAAGCAGCACGTGATTTACTACTCTAGTAGGACTCTCAACGATGCTCAATTGAACTGCACTATGACTGAGAAGGAATTCTTGGCAGTAGTGTTTGCCTTAGAAAAATTTCGTCCCTACCTACTAGGGTCCAAAACTACCATTTTCACCGATCATTCTACGCTTAGGTACCTCATAATGAAGAAGGATGCCAAGGCCTGACTCATTCGTTGGATCCTCCTTCTTCAAGAATTCGATCTCGAGATTCGAGACAAGAAAGGCGTAGAAAATGTCGTTACTGACCATCTCTCACAAATCCCTAATTCTCCATGCAACGAATTACTCATAAATGATGATTTTCCTGATGAAAATCTCTTAGCTACCTTTAGGGAACCTTGCTATGCAGATATAGTGAATTACTTAGTCACAAATCAAACTCCGTCTCATTGGTCCAAAACCGATATATATCGGTTCTTATCCCAAGTCTGGTATTTCTTTTGGGAGGAACCGTATCTTTTTAAGTACTGTTCTGACCAAATTATTAGGAGATGTATTCCCGATGAGGAGGTTGAGAGTGTTCTATCCTTTTATCACGACCTTGCATGCGGTGGACACTTTGATTCCCGCAAGACTGTTGAAAAAGTGCTACAAAGTGGGTTCTATTGGCCCACTTTGTTCAAAGATGCTTATGAATTTTGCAAGACGTGCCCTAGATGCCAGATGATAGGAAGGATCTCAAAACGAAATATGATGCCCCTCAACCCAATTCTAGAAATAGAACTCTTTGATGTTTGGGGCATCGACTTTATGGGTCCATTTCCTAATTCATTTGGAAACCAATACATATTGCTTGCTGTGGACTATGTGTCCAAGTGGGTAGAAGCCATTCCTAGTAGAACTAATGATAACAAAGTTGTCATAAAGTTTTTGAAAGAGAACATTTTTTTCACGCTTTGGAACCCCTTGTTCTATCATCAGTGATAATGGCACTCACTTTTGCAATAGATCCTTTGAAGCTCTTATACGAAAGTATGCCATCAATCACAAGTTCTCCACACCTTATCATCCTTAAACCAGTGGGTAGGTTGAGGTTTCCAATAGACAAGTCAAGCTTATCTTGGAAAAGACTGTGAACCAAAATCAGAAAGATTGGTCCACCAAACTTGTAGATTCTCTATGGGCCTATAGGACCGCTTTCAAGATGATTCTAGGGATGTCTCCTTATAGGTTAGTCTATGGTAAAGCTTGTCACCTACCCGTTGAGTTAGAGCACAGGGCCTTATGGGTAATCAAGCAGTTGAATTTTGACTTGACTAACGCCAATGACCTTTGAAAATTACAAATTTTCGAATTAGAGGAGTTAAGAAATGAGGCCTATGAAAATGCTAAGATCACTAAAGATAGAGTTAAGATTTTTTATGATAAACACATCATAAGAAAAACCTTTGTCCCTGGACAAAAAGTCTTACTCTATAATTCTAAGCTTCATCTTTTTCCAGGAAAATTAAAATCAAGATGGACTGGGCCATTCGTTGTAAAAACTGTATTTCCACACGGTGCTGTAGAGATCAGTGATATCAAGAATGGAAATGACTTTAAGATAAATGGTCAACGCTTTAAACCTTTCTTGGAATCGGTGCCGGTAAATGAAAAGGTTATGGGTCTTTTTGACCCAGTGTATCAGTAACTTTCCTCTTTTCCATTTTATTTCATGCATATATACATTTCTTTCATACATTGGGGACAATGCATGAGATAAGTATGGGGGAGGGCTCTAACATGACTAATATAACTATAAAAAAAAGAGAAAACAAAGAAATATATATATATATTAAAAAAACACTTTTTGAAAGGTAAGAACAATATTTTGATATATTATTTTGTAAGGAATTAAGTCAATTTTAAGGAATAGGAAAATTATAATTAGGATTTCTTCTACTTAGTCAAAATAAGATGACTTGTTTAATTTTTATGGTTAGGAAGAAAATTTGTGAAAGTAATTTAGTCTTGATCTTTACCTTGATGAAATATGCACACTTTATACACTTACACACTTAGGGTTTAAAAACAAAGACTCTTATGCCTTATAAAAAAAAAGAAAAAAAACTATATATGTATAAAAAAATAAACAAATCAAATTATTGATTAGCTAGGTATTTTGGAATAAGCAAGCCTTGGTATTTATGCAAAAGATAATTAGATAAGTTTGAGAAAAAATATATATATATCCTCTGATTAAGCTGGGTATTTGTGCCTCATGAAGCATAAGTATTCACGCCTAAAAGGGGTACATTTTATAAATAAAAACCTTAGTTTCGTGGCTTTGTCTGCTCGAGTGTTTAAGTCCTTAGGGGTATTTTCTCACCTGGTGCCCTAAAACTGTCCGGTTTGGGTGTCACCGACTAAAAGCTCGTTACATGGGCAGATTAGAAAGCCTAATGGAATTGAGGAATAAATACCACCAAAAATAAATATAAATAAGGCATAGGAGTTAATGTTAAAGAACCCTTAGTCAAACTTCACAGTCACGATGGTGCATATGACTTAGGGTAAAGTAATAGACTAGATAAGAAATACAATTTGACTCCTTACTTTAATTGATGACATGTTTTTGAATAGAGACTAAGTTTAGGAATGAAAATTTTGATATTCCTATAACTTATAAATTACTTAAACTCTCACAAATATACTTCAAATATTTTCTCTTTTCAAAATTCTTTTCAAAAATACTAACTTTTTTCTCTTTCTTTTTAGATTTTGTGGGTGCAATCCAGTGAAAACCCTCACGAGACAAAACTCATCCTCTAGGGGTAACCTAGAGGTTTAACGGCTTGTTGCACATACTCAGTACAATCGAGTGACCTGCGAAAGTGGTCTAATAATTAATTATGATTAGTTTTAATATTTTGCTCGAGGCCAAGCAAAAGATAAGCGTGGGGGTGTGATCGGTCACATATATTGCATACATATTGTCACATTATTATGCTTGTTATCTAAATAAATCATATTAATAAGTCCTATTTTTCTTTATAAAATGTAGACTAATTGCTAAAGGATAGGCCAGAGAAACGAGCCCAAAGTCCATTTAATTCAGAATAAATTCGAAATCAGGGAATCAGGACAGATCTTGGCAAATCAGAGAGGTTGAAAATCGATTAAAATGAATCTTCCCAAATCAAGCGGTTGAAGCCAACAAATCAAAGATCATTTCGTCAAATCTGGGAGTTGCAACAGTAAATCTAGCAAGACAAAAGGGAGCCCAAGTCCAGGCCAACCATCGCTCCACAAGGAAGTGGCCACTAGGCCACATCATGGCCGCGGATCCGCGGCCCAAGCCGTGGATCCGCGGCTTGTTGGTTGAGATAAGGAGAGCGTTTGCTCCCCTTATCTCCTCACTCCTCTTCCTCTGGAGTTTTGCCTATAAAAGGCAGGGTTTTGTACAGAAAAAGGGATCGGAACTTAGATTTAGTTTTTCTCTTTGTTTTTAAGGCTTTCTTTGTTAGATAGTATAGAAGTTGTATCTTTGTTTTATAATTTGTAATTCAGTGCAAATACCAGTAAGAGAGAGGAATTGAGTGATTGTATTCTGAAGATTGAAGTGACATCAATACAAGGATCAAGCTATCTCTTCTTCCACTCCATTTTACGGTATATCTAGGTTTATTTATTTGTATTTTTTTTCGTCTTTCATGAGTAGCTAAATCAGTTTTCTGGGCTCACTATTATTCCTCTCTCCGATCCCTCTTCTTTTCGAATGGTTTTGATGAAAAGACCCAATGAGTCATTTGCATGCCTAACTTAAGCCTTTCTTCTTGAAAGTGTTCTTGAAGGCACATGAGGATGGGTTTAGATTTTTAAACTTCCACTTCTTTTAAAAAATGTCTCTTAAACTTGTTTTTATCTCATACTTGAACTACTTGATGATTTATCATTCAACTCAAGACAATTTCTTAAAGAAAAGAGTTAACTTTTCCAAACTATCTCATGTGCTTTGCTTAAAACTTTCTAAACTCAATCTTATATTTTTGCCTATGATCAAGTTGAGGCACTGAGGATTTCAAAAGAAGAACACATCATTGAGTAGTGAGATAGTGAGCCCAGATCTCCTTCGTATATTAAAAATAACAAATCACTTTTCAAAATTTTTTAAATCACCTTTTCCAAAGCCTTCTCCAAATTTACAATTTTTCTTTTAATCATTTCCCTTATTTCCATTCTCTTTTTCGACTTAAAAGAAAGACACCAATTTCATTCTTTGTTACTTAACAAAAATACCGAAAAGCTTCTATTGCATTCCTCCTCGTGGACACGACCCGTTAGCCCAAAGCTACACGGTAATTCTCATATCGCTTTGATTTTGCAGCCAAATGGCTACCCAATAGATTATAGGCCTAGCACCGTTATGGGTTTTGTGGTAGCTACCGAGAGTACGCTTAGACCCTGGGTACTCTAGCCTTCGGGCTCTTGCCCACTTCCCCAAAAGATGAGTGCACTTAGACCATCAGGTCTCTCATGCTCCGCCTGGTAGACATGCTTAGCCCACAACGCTTTATCACTAGATTCGCCTAGATGGAACTCTACTAGATTTTAGACTCGCCCTTTCAAGCTAAGTCATTCCTTTGTAGCTCCGTCAAGCGCTTTAGTAATTAAACACTATTTGCTGCCCGTGCCTCCAGCTTGCTTAGCTCTGCTTAGATGTTCACTTGCTTGCTAATCGCTTGTTTGATAGTTTATCTATTCTTCTATTAATGGTTGTAAAGAGTTTGTAATCTTACTTATACTGTTTTCCTAAGACTGCATGATTATTCGGTATTCGTATCGATCTCTTATATCAATAATATTTTCATATATCACTTGATGTGCTTTCACTTGATATACTTGTTGGCCCAAAGGCCTTCCACTCTAGTTTTGATGATGATTAACTCATATAGTTATGTGTACTAATAATCTTGTGATGTTTAGTTTTAGATCATTAACCAAGATATTAGTTGGTGATTAGCTTCAACAAAGATGGTTTAGAAACTTTCACATGGTGATTCAAGAGCCCGAGCATCAAGGTCATATATAGCACTCATAAGAGTGAAGCTCGGCGAATCAAGTTTTGGATCGAGTCGGCTTGGAGACGTCGCTCTACAAGAAGACTTGGGTACCATAGTTTTTAGTTTGTTTAGATCCATTTGTAAAGATTAGAATAGTATGATATGCTCAAGTTCACAACACACACGTTTCATGTTTTTGTTTTGGTTTTCGGTTTTTGGTTTAACCGATCTTGGTTTTCATGAATAGATAGATTCAAAACAAGTTTACATGGTTTAATGTATATTAGATTTGTCCTATATACATGCATACTTCAACTACTTAGATAAACTTAGTTTGATATACCTATTCATGTGGTTTAGGTTTTGTGTTTTAACAAAACATATTTTTGGAAATAAAGTCAAAAACATGGATATGTATATGTTTCATGTATACTGGATTTCTATCCATATGCAACATGCTTCAAAATGTTTAAATATCATGTTTTTGTATTTGGATGAGTTTTGGACAAAACATATTTTCAATTCAAAAATCCAAGTTTTAGAAAATACGGTTTTTGGTTTTTGGCAAAACTTCGATAACACAAGAACAGTTCAAAATGTTTGAAATTTGTGTTGAAAATTTTAACACAAGTTTATATTTCAATATAAAATGATAAAACTATTTTTGTGTATTTTTAGAGATTTTATAGGAATTTTTAGAATTAAAAATAACTTGTTTATCAGTCCCAGAATTGCCTCTGCCAGGCTAGGTCGGTCGACCGGACGGTCGACCGGACCAGGAGCCGGTCGACCGTAGCGGTCGACCGACGTGCACAGCAACGTGCACGCAGGCAGCCCCATAAGCCGGTCGACCGCACGGTCGACCGACTGAGAGCAACCCACTCTCGGGTTGCTCCCGGTCGACCGAGCGGTCGACCGACAGAGAGTGTTGCTCTCTGTTTCTGGGACCGGTCGACCGGTAGCTACCAACGGTCAAAATTCGACCGTTGGCCGGTCGACCGGTAGGCTATTTCTGGCAGAGTTTGCTGCCAACTGCTATATTTTTCTATGGGCTATAAATACCCCATTGTAAAGAGGTTTTCACTAAGAATTTTTTGGACGAAATTTCTGAACTTTTTCTAGTGTTTTCACAAGTTTAAAAAGAGTTTCTTTGTGCTAAAAAGATTAATCTTTATTGTTTAAAAGTGTTTCATTATTTCAAAGAAAAATAGTCTTTTTGGAATTGATTTTGGTTCATTCATTCTATATCTTTGTGGTGATTTCCCAAGTGATTTTTCTTTGTTTTGAACACTTTGTTTTCTCCACACTTGAGCTACATCTACTATCTTATTCTATAGGATCCTTGTGTGGGAAAAGAAATTGTTTGTGGTTATTAGACCACCAAGTTGTAAACCCTATCTTTGCTTGGCTTTGTGCCTTTCCCTCATTGTGTTGAGGAGGTTGTGTATTTGGTTTGTATCCCTCAAGTTGTGAGGTGATCCTTGTGTTGCTTTGTGCTTATCCCTCAAGTGGTGAGGTTATTGTTTGTTGGCTTGGTGCTTTGCCTCAAGAAGGAGGTTGTGGTTGTAAAGAGAGGAGTTGGGTACTCCTAGTTATTATATTGCCCCAAATCCTCGGTGGAGGTTCCCTGTGTAGGAGTCCTTTGTGGACAAGCTAGTGGATTGGAAATCCTTCTGGGTGAAGGCGGGGATGTAGAGCTGGGTGCTCGAACCTTGAAACAAATCTTGTTGTTTGCGCTTGATCCTATTGACTCTCTCTCTCTCTTTACTTTGTGCATTGGTCATATTGCTATATCATATACTTGCTTGTGTGTAATTGAATTTAGTTTTTTAAATTCCGCATTTAGTTCATTAGATTAGTATTATTACCTATTCACCCCCTCTCTAGGTGATTTCAATTGGTATCAGAGCCTACGCTCCTGATATTAGGTTTAACCACCTAGGAGTGAGATCTTGGTTTGCTAATCTTCATTTGTATTTTGCACACATATTGTTTGCACTCATGGATAGCCCTCCTATGTTTGATTTTTCTAGACATGATATTTGGAAGGCCAAGATGAGTTGTCATTTGAAGACCCTAGGACATCTAGTTTATCAAGCCATTACCAAGGAATCCTATCCTCATGATAGCAAGCATAGAAAGGCCAATACATTTGCACTTAAGACTTAGAGCATCTCTTGATAAAGATTTATTACATCTGTTTGCTCATTATGATTCGGCTTTTGCAGTTTGGAGCATTTTGACTTCTCCCGAGCTTCCAAGGATTATAAACAAGATGAGGAGATCTAGGAGAGACATGTCCAACGAGCATTACCTCATGGTCCAAGGGAAGGACTACCTTGAGGTATAATCGGAATCTCAACTAGATGATAGCTCTAGTTCATAGTGCTATGGGTGCTTAGAAGTTCAAACTTTAAATTTGGAACTTGCTCAAAAGCTTGAAATTTTTTTGGAAAAACATGATCTTTTGAAAAAGAATAATTTTGAACTAAAAGAAGAAATGAAGGATTTGTGTTCAAGTTTTGAATTGACTTTGCAAGAGAAGGAAGAGATTACTAGTGAACGTGACTCACTTAAATCTCAACTAGAACTTGCTCTAAAGGAAAATGAGTTTTTGAAAAGCAAAAATGATTGTGATGATATTTTGAAGAACAATGAGGTTTTATCTTCAAAATTGAATTTTGTTTTAAAAGATAAACTTTCTTTGAAAAATGAAATTGATTTCATTACAAAAGAATTAGATTTAGTTTTAAATAAAAATAAATCTTTACAAAATGATTTAGACTCTCATGTTTGCCATGCTAGTGTAGCTTCACCTAGCACATCTATTGCATGATCCACTTTATCTTCTTGTATTGAAAATGATATAAATGTGTTGAAGAAAAGTGTTGATTGTTTGGGCTCCACTTTGAGCCAATGTGCTTTGAATCATACACGCTTGGAATCCTTGGTTCGTAAGAAATAAGTTCCATCTTTGCATGCACACCCTCCACGGCATACACATGCTTCCCACGGTCACCACCATCACACATTATATGCTCATGTGTACACTTGTACACATTATGGACGTAAGGGCCACCTTGCTAGATTTTGCTATGATCGTATACATGATGAAAATTAGCAACTAATTTTGTTTGGGTTAGGAAAGGTACTAACCCCTATGGACCCAAAAGAAAATGGGTACCAAAGACCACCCCTATGGTATTTGATGTAGGTGTGGGCTCTCGCATCACGTGAGAGTGGAGGTACCTTAGAGTGGATGCGTTTCGTGCTTAAAGAAAACAATTTGGATGCATCACTTTCAAGGGGAGTTTGGTGGAGAGGACCACCTTGGTTTGGAGAACTTGAGAAGTGCCTTCATCGATTTTGGTATCAATCTCTAACTCCCATTTATAGTTGCATGTGTTTCATTAATTTATAGCATGCCATGTTTTATTATTCATTATGCTTATGCCATGTTCATTAGATTAGTGATATACATGTTTAGTTATTTGAGACACTTCATGTTTTATATGGATCTATATCTATGTGTTCTCACTTTATTTTTAACTAATATGTATGCTCTAGATCTAATGCACATGCATATACATAATGATCATATAGATGTTTATGATGTTTTATTTTGATGCTTCATGTTTTGACTAGTATGTTAAATACTATGATTATTAGACCATTGACATGCATGTATAGCTTTTGAGATCACCCATGTTTAGATGGACCCATATGTTGTGTTCTCACCATTGTTTAGCTATTATGTATATCATAGTTCTAATAACATGTGGATTTACATAATAATCGTATTTATGTTATCATAATTTTTGACCCGTTTCATGCTTCTTGATTTGAATATATGTTTAGATGTTAGTTTTCATTAAAACTAGGATTTATACTTGTACATAGAATGGGTCACAAGTAAATCTTTATATGTTTGTACTTGAATGCCTATTTGTACCCATTAGATGTTCTAGTATAGTCTAGTTTTGATGATTCATGCATTTTAAACTTGTATTCCTATTTTGGACATGTTTTTATGATCATGTGTTTTCACTTCATGTATATGTCTATTTTGCCAAACCTTAAGATATACATGTATACCCCTTGAGTCATTTGCTTTTCGTGCAAATTTTTATATATGGACTCAAATTGTGTTTAGGGATGTGTATGTATACTTCTTGTGTTGACAACCCATACATATGCCTTGAAGTATAAATTGTTTTAATGAAAATTTTGGTGTTTCATGTTTTCATGCTTTAAAGGAATTCAAATTGAACTAAATTGAATATTTTCATGATTGTGTGTTTCACATTACACTTGTTCACTCACTTTATTATGTTTCTCATGATTGTGTTTTCATGAGTATGATATGGGCTTTATGGACTTTGAGTGTTTAGTGCCATGTGATTTACATGTGTTTCATGAAAAACATTTTGTTTTATTCCTTACTTGAAGGATTTCGTACTAGTTTACTAATTTTTCATTTAACTAGTTCGTATTCTTCAATTGGTAGAGTTTTTCAAACATTCTATATTTTCAAAACCTATTTTTGAAAACCCTACCTTCTACGGGCGGTTGGTTGGGAGACCATGCCTATGTATGCTTTACATTGAAAATCATTTTAAACAAGAGCATGTGTTGGGAGGATAGGAATATGAGATATACACTTGATCTTATTGTTGTTTCAATTGGTATCATTGGATTCTTTCAATTGGTATCAATATTGACATCTTTTTGTATACTCATATATTTGTATGTATGTATTCTTTCATTTCTAATAATATCAATTTCGATTGGTATTCATTTTTCATACATATATGTGTTTTATTTGTGCTTCCTATATTCCTATATTATCGAGCACAAATCTTGTTTATGCTAAAGCTTGAGTTTTAACTTTGTTTCAATTGATTAGTTTTCAATTGGTATCCATATACAAGCTTTATCATAGTTTTAATTGGTATTTCATAAAGGGGAGAAAATCTTGTATTTCATCTTTCAATTGGTATTTTGTATTCCACTCCCTTGCTTTATGATAGAAAATAATGATTTCAATTGGTATCTTATGCTTTAAAGAATAATAATTTCAATTGGTATCAAGATTTATGTTTAGAAATTTAAATTTGTAATGTTTAATTTCAATTGGTATCAAGATTATTTATTTACAATTGGTATGTTATGTTTACTTATCAATTGATATCAAGATTTTTGATTTTCAATTGATATAGTTTCACTTTTAACTGGTATCAATATGCTCTTCATTGACACATTTTTTAATTGGTATCATGTTTGATTTGACCCCTAATTGATATCGTTTTTGTTTAAACAAAAAGGGGGAGAACATTTTTTTTGTGTGTTTTAACCCTTTATTGATTCTTTGTTTTGAACAAAAAGGGGAGAAGAATATGTTTTTATTTGTTTTGTCTTTAACCCCTTTGTTGATGATTGACAAAAATGGGGAGAAGAATTTGAGTTTATATGCATGTTTTGTATGCATGGTTTATGTTTTTATTAAGTTCAATTGGTATTATCAAAAGCATTATTTAAAGAACATGTTTATTTTTGGTATCAAGAGCTTTAATTAGTTTTGTTTTGCAATTGGTATCAAGAGTTTGTTTTGAAAATTTATTTGTTTTATTTAATTGATATCAAGAGCATGTTTAGTATTCATTGCATATATTTGTTGTTTATCCCTATGCATGAGTTAAGGGGGAGCTTCTTTGAAGCTTAACTTTAATCCATGCATATATAACTCCATGAATTTTGTCATCATCAAAAAGGGGGAGATTGTTGGCCCAAAGGCCTTCCACTCTAGTTTTGATGATGATTAACTCATGTAGTTATGTGTACTAATAATCTTGTGATGTTTAGTTTTAGATCATTAACCAAGATATTAGTTGGTGATTAGCTTCAACAAAGATGGTTTAGAAGCTTTTACATGGTGATTCAAGAGCCCGAGCATCAAGGTCAAATATAGCACTCATAGGAGTCAAGCTCGGTGAATCAAGTTTTGAATCGAGTCAGCTTGGAGACGTCGCTCTACAAGAAGACTTGGGTACCATAGTTTTTAGTTTATTTAGATCCATTTGTAAAGATTAGAATAGTATGATATGCTCAAGTTCACAACACACACGTTTCATGTTTTGGTTTTGATTTTTGGTTTTTGGTTTAACCGATCTTAGTTTTCATGAATAGATAGATTCAAAACAAGTTTACATGGTCTAATGTATATTAGATTTGTTCTATATACATGCATGCTTTAACTACTTAGACAAACTTAGTTTAATATACCTATTCATGTGTTTTAGGTTTTGTGTTTTAACAAAACATATTTTTGGAAATAAAGTCAAAAACATGGATATGTATATGTTTCATGTATACTGGATTTCTATCCATATGCAACATGCTTCAAAATGTTTAAATATCATGTTTTTGTATTTGGATGAGTTTTGGACAAAACGTATTTTCAATTCAAAAATTCAAGTTTTAGAAAATACGGTTTTTGGTTTTTGGCAAAACTTCGATAACACAAAAACAGTTCAAAATGTTTGAAATTTGTGTTGAAATTTTTAACACAAGTTTATATTTCAATATAAAATGATAAAACTATTTTTGTGTATTTTTAGAGATTTTATGGAATTTTTAGAATTAAAAATAACTTGTTTATCAGTCCCAGAATTGCCTCTGCCAGGCTAGG